>VZTT01054053.1:163551-188717 GCA_013400855.1 Buphagus erythrorhynchus
AAAATCACCATGAAACTGCATTTAAAGTGGAGAAAAGAGAGAATGGAAGGAGGGAAATTGGATCACATTTTGATAGTGAAAGCAGTGAGTGTCCTGGATGGAATCTTTATGGCACAATATTTAGTGTTTTTTTTCCCACTTAGTGTTGGGCACCTTTGCAAACTGGATCATTTGATACCGAACTTGTTCACGAGCTTTGGTATTCATTTAAAGATCAAAATCAGCTTCAGCACTCAGTAACATTTCAGTATAGGAAAGATAACAAAGGGAGGTATAAATGTATCCTGGTTTTCTGAAAGGAAATCCTGGAATGGTTTGGGTTGGAAGGGACCTTGAAGCACATCTCATTCCAAACCCATGCCATGGCCTGGGACACCTTCCACTAGACCAGGTTGCTCCAGAGCTGTTTTGCCATTTCATGAGCTATTCCTCAGTACTGGATGGGATTAATGGGATAACTTTTTCCTGGTTCAGGTTCTGGTGAGTGGGCTGTACAAAATGCCCACGGAAGGCTCAGTAGAAAATGCAACATAGAGGAGAATCGTGGAATATCCTGAGTTTGAAGGGAGCCACAAGGATCATTGAGTCCAGCTTGATGCACAGACAGCCCAGCAATCCCACCCTGGCATCCCTGGCAGCTCTGGCAGCCTCAGGGCTGTGCCCATTCCCTGGAGAGCCTGGGCAGTGCCCAGCACCCTCTGGAGGAAAAAAACCTTTCCCTGACACCCAACCTCACCCCTCCTTCCAACACAGCCTCGTGCAGCTCAAAGAACAGCACTACAGTAGGATGAACTCACACTATTTATCTTTGGATTTGCACATTTCTTCCTGTTTTTAAGTACAGTTTGGAACTGCTCATCCCATTCTCCTCAGAAAAGCTGAGCTCAAAACTGGGCTGCAAATTAGCAAAAAAAGAAGTGCTGGGATTTCCACAGTGAGCCCAGAGATCTGTTTCACATCACTCAGCCAGGCAGGGCACTGTTGTGAGCTGTAAATGTGCTTTTTTTCCCCTGTGTGGGCAATGAATCAGCAAATGCTCTGAGAGTTCAGGGGGAAATGTCAGGTGCTGTTTGAACAGTCAGGCTTTCACAAGCTCCAGGGTGGGTCCTCAGCAAGGGACCCTCCTTGGAATGAGGGACTCAGTGGCAATGTCCACGTCCTTATCTCTCCCCCTCTCTGAATTGGGAAACCAATGCCTCCCAAAGATGTGCTGCCTGTTTTGGTTAATTGATGCCTGACCACAAACTGCTTAATAAATAAGTTCTGTCTGGAAAATATTATTCCCTGAAATCATGTCTGAATTACCCAAAAGTCAAATTAAGTAATTGAGAAAGCATCTGCTGTGTGGAAGGATGTTTGTTTGTTTGTCCTGCATTTTGTGGTGGTTTTTTTTTTTGGTTTACCAGGACAATCACTGGAGCTTCATGTCTGGGAGAAGGTTTATTTGCAGAACCACAGCTCAAATCTTGAGATGAGGGAGCATTACAAAGAAATGGCATGGCTTTCAAATGAAGGCTACAAATAGGTTTGCAACTTTCTTCTGTCTTTGGTAAATTACCCAAGTGAAGCCAAATCACATTCCTAAAGACAGTCCCCTGGCATCCTTCAATAAACAGATTTTGCCCTGTGTATAAAATGTTTAGCTCAGTGCTTTATGAAGTAAAGGTCATCTGAAGAGAGATGTTGCAATAAAGGGCTGCCTGAAAGTGCTTCCACTGAGCGTGAATAGCAGCAATATTGCCTTGAAAACTCTGGGCTAATTGATTAAACTTCCAACAAACTAATTTTAATTAGCCATACTAGCTTAACTTTCTTCTTCCTTTTTATGATTCTGAAGGTTTATTAATGGTGCGTGTACAGCCCCAGTTATTTATTAGAAAAATTGTGAAGGTATGAGAGAGAAATATGAATACCATACAAACTTTGACTGTTTTACATGACTGTTTTCTGCTAAAATGCACCTGCTTTCAGCTGGGAGGTAAAAGAAAAAGTACTTTCTTTTTTCATTTCTTTTTTCATTGGTCCTTAACCATGTATTTGCACCCTAAATTTATGTATTTGGACCCTAAAATTGCTCCTAACTCTAATACTTTCTTGAAGCTCTTAGGAAACAATCACTGCACACACCAAAGGTACATCTTTTAGTCCCTCCTTATCTCCTATTTATGTCTGTAACGATTCAACCCTATCCAACCTGACCTTGACATACTTGATAACTTTTCATATCTTGATGAGTAAAATCTCTGGGTGCATTGGATCTTTATGCAACAGCCTTGATTTCAAGTCTGTAATCGTAAAATTAAGTAAAGACAAACCTTGTGCCTCAGTACATACAAAAAGGTGGATTTTAGCTTAAAAATGTTCATGCAATGTGAAGGTGGCATTTTTCTCCCCCTTTAACCCATCTTGCTATGGAGGCATTAATGTTTGAGACTTACATGGAAATGGGATCTAAACTTAGCACAAGAGGTCTAGAGAAGGGACGTGGCGTGAAGATGCCACCACTAGTCTGAAATTTCAGTGTAAGGGCAGTATGATTCTGTCACAGGGCTTAAAAACAGACCTGCAGCATGGTCTGCTCCTACCTCTGACACTGGACTTGACAGTGGGCACAGAGTCCCAGAATTATTAGGTTTATAAGGAACCTTAAAGATCATCTAGTTCCAACCACATCACGAGCACCCTGTCCTTCTGTTGGGTGTGTTTCTTCCCGTGATGGATTGGGGAAGTTGTACTTTGTGTCTCCAAGGCTAAAATGGTTTGATCTCCTGACAAAACACGTGGCAGCAGCACGCTGGGAGGTTTATAGTGACAGGCCATGTTTTTAAAATCTGTGTCAAAGGGGATGAAGTTCAAAGGGATGCAGGATTTCGGCAGGAGCCATGGCTTTGTGTATGGTAAGGGGTGACAGATGTGCTGCTGCTGCAGCAGGACAGTGGGTCTGGTGCCAGGCAGTGCTCTGTGAACACTGGTGGCTCTTCCCTCTGTGTAGAGAGGAAACTCTGGGCTTCCTCTGAGGTGTTCAGCCCTACAAACTGCTGTTCCACACAGGGAAAAGAGTGGGAGCAGTTCCTGAACAGAGCCAAGCACCCCATGTTGTGCTGAAGCCTCATCCCAGGCCTATGGTAGTCAGCTGTCCATCCCTTCTGCTGCTGAGGTCAACCCATCACCTCTTGGAATTTAGCACACAAGGTGCCAGGAGTGTGACATCCCTGGGAGAGCTCCAGATGTGCTGGTGGAGCAGGGACAGCCCTGACGTCACGCGCCAGGCGAGCTCTGCCAAGCGCCCGCGGATGGCTCCAGTTTGTTTAGCTCCAGCCCATCTGCTTGGGAAGGAGCTGCTCCAACGAGCTGCTCCTCACTCAGAATGGGTGCTGGGGACCAGCCTGTGCTGGTGGGCACAGCCCTGCTGTCCCCTGGGCACGCTGTGCTGGGGGCAGCTCATGGGATGCAGATGGATGCTCGCTGCCAGCGAGTGGTCACCAGGCTGCTGGCTCGGGTTGCCCACAAGTGCATGCTGGAGGCTGTGGAAATGCTTTGGGGAATCTGTGTTAGAAATAGCAGGAAAAGAAGCCTGTTCTGGGACTGTCATCTAATCTGAATTTCAAGGTGGTTGAAAGAGGAAAAGGAGGGAGTGAGGAGGAAGGGAAGCCTCCAACACCGTCTCTGCTGTGGGCAGTGGAAATGTCACTGTGGGCACTGAAGATGTCCAAAAGCACTTTCAAAATGGGACACGTGGACAAAATAAACCTCAGTGCCTCTTCTCCCTGCTTTGATTTCAGATGTGTCCCCTCCTGCTGCAGTGGGGCAACAGCCAATTTTTTTCATGAGAGCTGGACTGAGGAAACTGTTTTGATTAATGAGAATAGCCCCATTTATTTAGGTGTTGCAAATCTGGGGCAAAGGCTACAAGTATCTTTAAATTAGGCACTGTAATAGGTGTTGATTGTGCAATGTGGACTTGGAGCTTCAGTGTGTGAATGTTAAATTTATTACAGTACCCTCAGAGCTGGGGACTCACTTGCCAAATAGGCTGATCCACTAATTCACTCCGCTTCGAGCTGCTCTCAGAACAAAACCAACTTTCAAACATTTTCCATTTGCAATTGTAATCAAAGGACAAGCAGTGATACAAGAAATGAAGCAATGTGGGTGAAGTAGAACAAAATCATTTAGTGGACTACTGGAGTAACAATTTAAAATGTTTAAACATGCCAAAAGGAAGGAGGGGGAAGACCAGAATTCCACTTTCATGAACAATGTATCAGAAAATGAGTGAAAATATCAAGTGCTGGCTAGAAATCTAAGGTGAGGGTTTTCTATTTTGTGTATTTAAGGATTTAATGCATTTGAAAACTTGGCAAGCAAGTTCCAGTGTTGGAAGCACAAACTGATGTTGTACGTGGTTCCTCAGTCCAAGGGAATATCTAGCTTGGATGGCACAGGGAATGAATGCCAGTTAAAACAGTGTTAATGAGGTTAAAGACAACTGATCAGGGATCAAGAAGTGTTCTTGGGAAGAAGCACTAAGGTGGTGAAGTGATTTCATCACCTTATGGCTGGGTTAGAAATGGGAATTACAATGAGGACTGGGATTTTACAGGACTAGTGGAATTTGTGTTCTCTCTTCAACCACACATTCTTTAAAATGTTTTTTTTTTAATCAAGTCTGCAAAATGTTCCCAAACCAGCTTCTTTTTCTGTCTTCTGCCCAGTTCTTTTCTTCCCCTGCAAATGTCATAGGAAACCCTGCAGCCTCTTCTCCAGGCTCAATTAGTGCTTTCAGTTCCTATTAGGTTTTGGGATCCATCTGACCCTCCTTCCAGTGCCTTCCCACCAGCAGAATTCTGCTCCCTCCAGCCTCTCCCAGGCAAGCTGCCCTGAAGACATGGATGGAGTCTCCTCTAGCCCTTAATCACTGTTGATTAAATAAATTAAAAACTGCTTTTTATGTTTGATTTGTGAGCAAATAGCTGCTGCCTTCTGTCCTCCAGCCCATGGGTGCTGCAGGTGGCTGTCCCAGCAGACCTGCTCTGTGGTCAATGAGATGTGGCAAGGGGGAGAGAAATAGTCACCAAGTCTTTTCCTGGTCGATATTACTGCTTTTTGGCTTTTTTTGGGTTCGGTCACTTGAGTTTTGGTTGTTTTTTTACCTGAGGACAATCTTTCCAAAGTGCTGTAGTCTCAAAAAATGATCTCTAGTGAGGACAGAGATAGAGAATAAAGCAGATACAAATCCTGTCACAGTGAGGCTGCAAGTCATGCTCTAGTTTCATATGTACTTTGGGATGTGCATTTATCACTGGATGTTTAAACTAAAGACCTTGGTGCACATTCACCTTGGAGGGCTTTGTGTTTGTGTTTCATAGCACAGGTAGTAAAACTTACCTATGTGGCTTTGGCAAAGGCAAGAAGAAGAGACTTTCCTGAGAGATTTGAGGCTTTTCTGACTGATTAAAAGCTGCAGAAACTCATTTAGAAACGATGACTACTTGGTTTGCTCTCAAGGTTATTCTAAGTTTTGTTTACTGGCAGAGGTTTCTCAGAGCAGCTGTGGCTGCTGCATCCCTGGAAGTGTCCAAGGCCAGGTTGGAGAGGGCTTGGAGCAACCTGGGATAGTGGAAGGTGTGGGATGAGATGATCCTTAAGGTCCTTTGTCACCTAAACCATTCTATGATACCATTTTTGTTGATTCAAATCGAAGATCACAAAGTGGAAGGAGAGAGAAGCGGTAAAAAGAAAAAAAAAGTTGCTGCCCAATTCTCTTTTCATCCTCCATGAACATTTTGGTGGGAACTCTAGTCCAAAATGTGGCAGTAATTCCATATTGTCTCTTGAAACAATGAGATGAGTATTGTACTGCCCAGGAGCTCATCTTACCTGGGTGGTGTTGCACACAAACCCCCTTAAGCACCTTTTAACGAGGAGCTGGAGTTAATGGCCCTGAGCTGCACTTGGAGCCATCAGCCCTTCCCAGATGGTCATTAATCCTCAGATGCTCATTAAAGATAGTATTTTGTAGCTTTAAAAAAGAAAAAAAAATTAAAAAAAAAATCTGTGCTGCTTTTCCTTTAGGACACTTATTTTTCTGTTTCCAAGAAGGTGTCCACCCTGGCAAATATTGGGCTTTTTTGCACCCCTGCAGCCTCTCTGAGGATCAGGCTGAGGCTGAGGTTTACAAAGCAGGACGGTTCTTAAAAAAACATGTATACATAATATTGCATACATAATAGATGGGAATGGTTCCAAAACAATCTANTTCCTTTAGGACACTTATTTTTCTGCTTCCAAGAAGGTGTCCACCCTGGCAAATATTGGGCTTTTTTGCACCCCTGCAGCCTCTCTGAGGATCAGGCTGAGGTTTACAAAGCAGGATGGTTCTTAAAAAAACATGTATACATAATATTGCATACATAATAGATGGGAATGGTTCCAAAACAATCTATTGCATAATTACCTAATTAATACAATCTGTAATAATTAAAAATCCTTTGGAGAATTTGTAAAAACATTTTACTATGCATGTGTCATAGATAATTTTTAGACTCGGTGTCTCAGCTGTTTGCTTTTTATTTTTTTTTTCCTTTTTAATTTGTTCTTTTAAATTGCCAACAGTCTTATTGCTGCTTTGTGGCCCAGGCACTTAACAAATTTCATTTCTCAAATGGAAGGGACTGAATTTTCTCCCCAGAAGTGTAGTTCACAGGCAAGGGCAACATTCAGCACTAACTTTTCTTTTGCAGAGACAAACACAAAAGGCACGTTTAAATAAGTGTATTCCAAGGGCTTTTTCAACTGTTGGGGGGAGTTAATAAAGCAAAATAAAAATTTCAAAGTAACAAAAATTGCTTTGGGCTCGACTTTTAAATCAAGATAGAAAAATTGATTTTGCAGATGCATTATAACCCTACTCATCTCAAAATGGTCCCACAGTGCAATTGTATCAGCAGTGCTTATTTATATTTATATCCAGCAGATATTCTGGAGCATTGTGCAAACCTCTGCTTCTGTGAGTATCAGCTCCATGGCCTGTGGTGACGCCTGTTTGTGTGTTTGAGATGCACAGGCAGGACACGAGTGACCCCAGAATTGCTTTTTATCTATCTGGAAGTGTCTGAGGCTGGGGTGGTTTGTGGAGCTTGGGACAACCTGGGATAGTGGGAGGTGTCCCTGCCCATGGCAGAGCTGGAATGAGATGGGTTTAAGGTCCCTTCCCATCCAAACCATGCTGGAGTTGTGCTCAGCAGAGCACAGGGGCAGTGTTTGCCCCCCAGATGCACCATTCTAGCTCAGTTCTCCTTTCCCTACCTTTGAGACACCATGGGAAAGCTTTTATTTCCCTTTCCATTTCCTTTTTTTAATTTTTTTTTTTTCTAAGAACCCAAGCAGGCATCACAAGTAAAGGGGAATGATGAAATCTGTCTGTCCTGGCTGACCCCTGACTGCAGCTGATCCAGTGCTACAAGCAGAAGCTTTTTTCTCATTCTTCTCTCTCTCTGTGATGCGTGAAGTAAAATGGCTTTGATTGTGGGTTAAATGTGGTTGAAAAGACTCTGTCTACCAACACTTAATATCAGGAAATTCTTCCCTGGGAGGGTGGGCAGGCCCTGGCACAGGGTGCCCAGAGAAGCTGTGGCTGCCCCTGGATCCCTGGAAGTGTCCAAGGCCAGGTTGGACAGGGCTTGGAGCAGCCTGGGACAGTGGGAGGTGTCCCTGCCTATGGCAGGGGGTGGAATGAGATTGTCTTGAGGGTCCCTTCCCACCCAAACCATCCTATGATTCTGTAATTATTTATAATTTGTGCCTCCTGGGATCTGTAACCTCGATTTTACTGTTCCCAAATCACCATGAGTTCAACAGTCAGGCAGCAAACTTTGCAGACCCACGATTTTGTGCCATTAAAACCCACCCTGACTCCTTATCAGGGAGAGAAATTTCCCTTGAATAGATGATTAAGCATAGTGGACAGCACTAAGTGTGTGGTCAATGCAGGAGGTGCTCAATGAATAATTATTAGAAAATAAAGGATTTTTGCTTCATCGAAGTGTGGGGTTGCATCTAATTGATTCTTAATTGTGAAATCCATTTTTCACCTCAAAAGAGCCACTGATAGTTTTGTCAGCTGCATTTGTTACTCAGCTTTGCAGGAGCTGGAGTCTTTAGTACCTGAAATGAAAAGATTCACCTTCCTGTACTTGTGGTTTTTGGAAGGCCAGCACATAATTCACTTTCCAGGGAAAGAGAGTGGAGAATTTGGCCTTTTGGGCTCATTAGTGATCATTGCACACCAGCTGATGGAAAAAAATCCTAAAATAACAAAGAGAGGAGAGGGGGTTGCATCCCACCCCAGACTCTTGTGCATCCCTACAGGAATTAGGCAGGGGGTGATGCAGGCTGAGCTCAGTGTTGTGGGTGACACTGTTGGCTTTATTTAGTGTTAGCAAAGCTGTGGGGGGAAGTGTAAAGGGGAGGTTTTGAAGCACGGTCTCCTGGAAGAGGTTTTGGGTTTATTTTTGCTTTCCTGAGGCTTTGCCTGGGTGCTGGCTGTGATGAACACTGTGTGGGATGCCCTTGGCTTGTCAGCTGAGCACATCCTCACATTTCCCTTCTGGAGGTCACCTGTAACTCAGAGATGTAACTTCATTTGGGCTGTTGGGGATGGAATTGTCTCTCCAGAGCAAAGCAGTATTTTCCAGCCTCCCTGATAAAAGTGCATGAACATCAGTTTTGCACTCAGAGTCGACAGACAAGGGTCAGGACTAGCCCAAAGGTGAGCTTTCAGTCCCCAAACCGCTGCACTGGGGGTCACTGAGCAGCTCTTCCCTGCATGAGGACTGGGAGGAAATCCCCCTCTCTCAGTGCCACTGCCAATGTTCCCATGACAAACTCTGCTCCAGCTTTTGGCAGCAGGGTTCAGGCAAGTCAAGGAGCTGTTGTGTTTCCCCCCAGAAACGTCGTGTACCTTAAGATATTTAATTCTGGCTGCAGATGTTAAGTGACTTCTTGATTTTTCAAAACTTGAGTGACTAAAATACTTTTTTTTTTTTTTTTTAATCTCTGTTTTGCAATCACTGAATCATATGATCAGCCTAAGGATATACAATTTGCAAATGAAACCAGATTATTATTAGTCTTGGCTATTTCAGCACAGGGAGGAAAGGAGAAAAAAAAAACTGTGTACATTTTTTAGACCAGCTTTTTTTACCAGCTTCTCAAACACACTCTGAAGAAAGTAATGACCACATGAAATAGGTTTTTGTGCACAGAGTGGCTGGTACAAGTGACAACTTGGAGTAACCTGAAATGCTACTTTTAGTCCACAAAATAAAACACTAAAACAAAACCCAAAGAGTATTTTGGGTTTAGGTGAAAAGTAAGACATTTCTATGATCTTTTTATCATAATTTTTTCTTCCCCACTGGCAGGAGATTTCTTGAGAGTAATTGTGCCAGCAAATTAGCATTTCCAGTCCTTTAATATACATTCCTGGAGGTATTCTCTTCCAAGGAGAGCACTTCTGGGAATGACAGCAGCATGCCTGGTAGTGCTCCAGCTGTCTGGCACTGAGGTGTGCTCAGCATCACTTTCCTTTTGGTGGCTGTTGGAAGACACCTGTGTCTTATTTGCTGTGTTATACCTTGGAAGTTTTGACTCTTCAGAAAGATTCCTGCCAGGGAGCTACTGGAAGCCTGCCACAACTCAGCTGCTAACCTGTAGCTCCTCCTGAAGTCACCACTCAGGTGTCACAGATCACTTGCAGTAATTTTTCTTGATAGCCATAAATTGGGCATGACTGATGTTATCCTTTCTGGACCCTTGTTTTTGCTCTCATGTGCCTTTGCAAACAGTTACACTGATTCAAAATGAGCTCTGGCTGTTCAAATGGCTTGTGGCCTGCTGGTGCAAGAGGATGCAGCTCATCATCTGAAAGGCTGCAGTATGTTTTGTGACATCATCGTGACATGATGTAAAACGTCCTGTGGCAGCTCTTGCTGCACAGGTGTCATTGCACTTTGCATCAAAAGGCTGGCAATGTCTTTTGTCACTTTGCTAATTGCCTTGTATTCCTGTCTGGGAGCCTCCATCAGCCTCACCTTGGTGCCATGGGGAGGAGGGAAGGTTCTGGTGCCACCCTGCCCCACGCCAGCCCTGGCACAGCTCTGCTCCCATCCGTGGCACTCTCGAGGCTGGTGCTGACTCTCCAGTGATTTTATTGTGGTGAAGGAGAATTGGGATGGTCCAGCCTGGACAAGAGAAGATTTAGGGTGACCTAATCCTAAAGGGTGACCTAACTGAGACCTTACAGTATGTGAAGGGAGCTGGCAAGAAAGATGGGGAGAGAACATTTATCAGAGCATGCAGGGACAGGACAAGGAGGGGTGGCTTGAGTGGATTTAGACTGGATGCTAGGAAGAAATATTTCCCTGTGAGGTGGTGAGGCCCTGGGACAGATTTCCCAGAGAAGTTTAGCTGCCCCTGGATGTCTGGAAGTGTCCAAGGCCAGGATGAACTGGGCTTGGAGCAGCCTGATTTCCCACCCATGGGTCCCTGTCTGTGACAGGAGGTGGAATTTGGACACAGTGATCAGCCTGCCCAGTGGGGAGGGAGAAAATTGATTTTTTGGTCTGGAGGGGTGGTGTAGCAGGACTTCTTAGGGCTTCTTGCTCCTGAAAACTGCTGGTAAAATTGGTAGAACCCTTCCAGCAAACCTGAGGAAATGAAACTGTGGACAGTGACATCTTGGCTTGCCAGGAAAGAAGGAAGGCATCTGAACTTAATACTGAATGCTTGAGGTGTACTTTTTTTTTTTTTTTTTTTTTTAAGTTCAATGCCTGCTGCTGCTTAGAAATGTAGTTTTACTTGTTGCACAGAGTTTGCTCTGCAAAATGCTTGGCAGGGCAGCAAGATTTTTCATTTATACTCAGTCCTGTCTCATGTCACTGTCTCACAGGCCTTTTACAAACTAAAGATTTTGTGATTTTATGTCCTGTTGTACTTGGGTGGGTCTGTAAGTGGCACAGTTCAGAGCTCTCTTCTGGCTTCCTCAAGTAAAATAGACACACAAAAAGCTCTGAAAGTGTTCTTCTCTGAAGCAATTATTGCATTAACCTGGGGAAGTCCATCTCTAATACACAAAACAACCCTGGTGCCCTTCCTCCAAGACCTATTCCTCCATTTCTAACTTTGTATAAAGTTGGAATACTTAACCTGACCTGTTGTAAGCTTTGTAAGAATAAAGCCCAACATCCCTCATTATGATTTTTTGTGTCTGGGATATAAATCTTTCCCATCTAAGATCAGTCTGGGCATCATGGACTCAAAGTGAAGCAAATAGAATATTACATATGGATCAAATGCAGCCCATAATTAACCAGTGCTGGCATTACATTATTACTGACAATTTACAGCATTTGCACAGTGCTTTATGCTGTGATTATCCCATGGAAATTTGTGATAACTATCACTAAAGCTTACATTTAAACTTTTTTTTTTTTAGGCATGAGAACAAGATAAGCTATTAGAGAATTTTACAGGTGTTAGGAAAATTGGTTAAGGAATTATCATCGGTATTTTAGGATTCGTGTTGTTCCCCACCCTTTTCCTCTGTGTAGGAGCATTTTGCTGTTACCTTTTGATAAGAATTTACAGGTAATTAGCAGTCTATGACTCCTTGTTCTTTTCCCTTTAACTCTAAAAGTATGCACATTTAGGAATTTTTATTTATTTGCATAATTTGATACCTGGAACTTTATTAAAATCTCCGTCTTGGGACTGAATGCTTCTGGATAAATAATTTCTTGTAATTTTGCTTGATTTTCTCCTCGCTCCTCCCAGATTATCCAAAAATATTAAAAAAAAAAAAACTTTGAGGTGTTCTTTTTCCCCTTCCATACATTGTGTGATGGAGCAGAAACTTGCAGAGAAAATGAAGTCATGAAACCTCAGACAAATGCAAGTAAAAATAAATGACCAAAAAAGAGGTGTGAAGTAGGTAAATTTTTAGTAGCTCTGAAATGCAGATCCCTGGTACATTCGTTGCAGATGACATGATTCATATATTTTTATTGCATGCAAAGTTTATTTTGCAAGTTATGGATCCTTTGATGCCACTGCAATGGGTGCTTTAGGAATCCTGGAGATACTGGATGGATGCAAATAAACCAAGCAGTGAATAGCAATACCAGAACAATATCCTGAAGGGTTTTATGTTGGTCAGGGACTAAATTTTATCCTTCATTTAAGAGAGATATTTATTGCAAGAAAGTCTTCCTGATCGTTTTTTCACAGTGGAGCATTATTTAATTGGATACCATATAACTTGGACAAGGGAAAGTTCAGTAGGGCAAGTGCACTTGGGATGCTTTGTAATTTGTTCCTTAACTGTGAGTGTACTCAGTATGGCAGGTGTCCCAAATGAGGAATCACTGCCTCTGGATGCATGAGGAAATAGGATTTCAGGTAATCCATAAGTCCAAAAAAAAGGGGACATAAATCTTCATCAATGTACCTCCTTCCTTAGAAATGCAAGAAGGCTGAGAGGTTTTTCTTCAGGAGAAATGAGATGAGCCCACAGTAAGTGGGTGACACTATGTTGAGTCTGGGTACATCAGGATTTCCTGGGGAAGGGATGGAGGTGCTGAGAGAAGAAGTCATACTTCCTTTTAACAACAAAACCGAGCTAAAACTCAGATGGTGATGGTCGTTTATGCAAAGATTCCAATAAAACATGTCCAGTTTTGCTTACTTTAGTTCTGGCAGTATCAATTTGGCCATTTAACCTCCAGTCTTTAAGCTCAGTGAAGGATGTTAGTGATGACTTTTGTGACAACATCACTGAAACAGTCACTGATCTTTTGCCTCACATGAAAACCCCCAAAACCCTCAAAATACAAACAAACCCAAACCAAAATCCCTTCCCATTACAAAAAGTGAAAGGCCAATATGCCACAAATGCTGTTGGAGTGGTTGGATGCTCATCTGAAAACATCTGTGAGAGTGATGGTAACTGAAATTTGTAGTGAAACTCAGTGTAGGCTATGGACTACATAGCACAAATTAATCCTAAAAATACAAGTTTGCATTTAAATTGGGAGCTGAGCAAAGGCTTGTCAGGGTTAAACAGGTCAGAGAGCCTCTGGCTTGGGCAGTTTGATATCCAGGATGCTCTGTGATGAAATTCTATGAGCTAAGTTTAATTTAAGACATGGTCCTCTGTGAAAATGAAATCTTTACTTGGAGCACTTAGGGGGAGGTATTTTTCATGCTTGTTCATCCATATGTGTCTCATTTCATTCTGCATAGATTTGCTGTGAGTTTGACCACAGCCATTGGGTGGAGTGGAATCAGAGCACTGCTGATCACTTCAGTTGTCTCATCAAAATGCCTTTGATGCCTTTGTTGGAAACTTTAGGGGTGTTAACACTCCCTACAATGAAAACGAGAGGGGAAGTGATGGGGATAGAAATGGTGAGAAAATCAGAAGACCAAGATATCTTGAATTGAAATCCTGGCTCAAACCCCTTAACTGCTCAGGTTAGAACTGTTCTCTTTAGGGAATTATTTAATAAAATCATTTTTCTTAGAGGAATAATAGCTTCTTTCACCTGAGCAACTTACTGAAGCACCAGTTTGCTCCTTGCACACATGCATCAAGTCTTGCTCTCCCACTGATTGAACACCCCTCCATCACTTTCTCATGCCCTTCTCACACCCCCTGAAGTTGCTCAACATCTCGGGGACATTCCTATCCATTTCAGAAGATCCTGCCCCTGTACCCAGAAAAGAGTTTCATTCTTGAAAATCAAACCCTTGAAACCAAGGGTTTCATATCAACAAACAGGGGAATAGTGCAGAGAACAACACATGTCCTAGAAATCAGGGTTGTGGTTGTCAGCAGTTTTAGGCAGTGGCAGAAGTTTTGCTGAACCACTGAAAGGAACTAACACTAACAAGAGGAAGATGAGCAGAAAAATGTATCACAGTAATCAAATCTGATTGCAATAGGAGCATTAAGAAGAATCTATGAGTCAGTTAAGCAAGAAAATTACTTTTTTTCGGAAACACTTTAGATGGGGAACTACGGAAGGTGGTAACAGTGTGCTCAGATGTGGAAAGCCTACTGTCAAAAATGAACCAGGTTTGCTAAAATATCCCAAAAGCAGGATATCTGTTGTTGCATGACAAAGAAATGTTGCCCCTTGTCACAAATATATTCCTATGTTCTGTAAACCACTAGTGATCCATTCTTTTTTTGATTCAGTCAGGCTCTAAGAAAAGTTTTTTGAGTCTAAATTGAAAACCAAAATTAAAACTAGAAGATGGGCCTAGCAGAATTTGAAGGAAAATTATAAATAGATCACCTGTTCAGTGAAGAAAGCACTCTCCCTAATGGTAGACAGCATTTAATGAATACTGGTGGAACTGGAATAAACCCCAGCAGAGTAACACACACGATTTCTGCGTGGGGAAAGGAACAAACGAAACCCTGGCGCCAGCCAGGACAGAAACTGAGCACTTAGACCAGCACAGGACATTAGACAGCCCAATAAAACTCCATGGTTCACAGGGCTGAAGGCAGCTGCAGTCTCTAATAACATGAGTACAGTCAAGGACCCTGCACCAGAGTTAATAAGCAGATCATTACAGACTCTGACCAAGGCAGTCTCCACACTGACCTAATCGAAATCCAGAATGAACATTATCCTAACGTGCATGATGAACCAATTAGCCCGGAGCTGGGCTGCTTCCACCTGCTCTAGTATCTCAATTTAGAATGGCAAATTAAAACCAAAAAGAGATGAGAGAACATGTCAGAGGTTGTTTAATGTGGGAAGATGGCAGAGGCTTTAAGAAAACTGGGTTCTTCTGAGGCTGCAGCTCAGTGCTGCCAGGCAGGGCAGTTTTTATGGATCTCCACACTCCCATTGAGGTGGGATGGCCAGCCCCCAGAATAAAAGATGACTCATCAGGTTTTTTACTGGCTCCAGGGATGTGAATTAACAGCTGTGATGCCTGAAGGCTCTGCTCTGTGGATCTCTAAATTTTTCTCCTTCCTGAGGAAGTTTTACATCTCCCTGCTCTTTTTCAGGAATTGTTGTGACCATCCAGGTCAGAAAAAAATGCACAAAGGGTTTGGCCAAGCTTGGTCACTGTCACATCAAGGGGTCTCACAGGAGAAGTGGGAGGCTGCCTGTGCCTATGGATTACCTTTGGGCAGGGGCAGGATTTGAATCTCTCCTCCTGGAATATCTGTGTGTTTTGTTCTCTTGTTCAGTTAGAAAAGAGATTGTGAATAATCTGGAAAACCAGGTTTGCTGTCCTGACTCATAGTCCTGGCCACTCTGGGGTGTGGTTTCAGTGAAAGGAGCATGACTTACTCTTGCTAATTCTTAGCAAGTCATTAGCAATGCATCCTCTAAGGGGAGTGAGATGGAAAAGTGGAAAAATATTGTGCATGGATTTACCATGCAAGGGAATTTAAGAGTTGGCCTTTGCTATTTGGAAATGCACTTTGGTCCTTTCCTCTGTGTGAGGATCCACCCATGAGCACCAGAGCTGTGTTAACAGAGGTTTGAGGAGTCCAGAGATGGCTGATTGGCACAACTCCCATGTGCAGACAGATTTATAGGGTCATGACAGCTCAGTGCAGAAAGTAAATACACAGGAATGTGGCAGAAGTAGACCCAAGCATAACACAGGTGACACTTCTTACTTTGTTTTAAGAAAATCAGTAAAATCAGAAAAATCAGAAAAAATAATCCACGGTCTACAACTGGCCTGGAAAATGCAGCTACCAGGTGATATTTTCAATACCAAAACTAGCTACTAAGTGGGATATTTATGGATGGATTGCTTTAGTCCTGTTCAGTAAAGGTGAATTTCTTGCCTTTTTCTTGAAATTATTTGTTGTCTTTCAGAGTAACCACACCTTTTGCCTGTTCTGCACTCTGGGTTAGTAGGTTTTGTTTCTAATCTGCCATCTTTCTCTAGTTCTGGTTTGATATTCATTTGTTAAACCCTTCATTCAAACCATAAAGGATTTGTGCCAAGTGCATGAGTTCCTGTGGAACAGAATCCAGATTAATGTGTCCCAGCTCACCTCACACGCAGAGCAAAGTTGTTGTCACCTATGGGTGTATGTGCTTGATATTCAGGAAGAATGAGTGATCTACTGGTAGATTATTAAATGTAATTTATATTATACTGATTTTGCAAAGCTCAGATTTTTGTTGTTTGTAGCTTTTACAGTCAGATGGGGAAAAGAAAGGGAGGAATGGCTGCAAAGAAAAATACGAATCCTCAAAAATCTCATTCTTTGGACGTTGTTCTGTAATCAAAGGGCAGATATTCCCTGCTCTGCAAACTGCCCACACCAGTGGCCTCTTGCATCAGGCAGTGCTGCTGACTCTCGTGATTTACTGAGACTCTCATGACTCTGCACGTTTGTTCCTTTGTGGTTTTGGAGGCGAGTTTGAGAATAAAAGTCTGCGATATTAAACAAGAAGAAGGACAACTAAAGTCTGTAATGCATCACTCTGGAGGTCCCTGTGCTCTGCAGGGTGGGTTTGGGGTGGGCAGAGGGTCCTGAGCACTGGTGGCACTCCCAGCACTGAGCACCAAGTGCAGATGAGCCCACGTTGACTGGAAGTGTGACAAAGGACACGAGCACCAGGGCGGCTGCAGGGGCTGACATGTGAAATAGGTGGTGAGGAGCAGGGAGCACAAAGAAAGACTCCAAGCCCCCGAGTACACATACATATCCGAGTCCTGGCTTTAGCTGGGAAATGGGAAAGGTTTTAATTTAAAATTTGATTTAAGGGAGAGAGACTTTTTCATTAGCGTAGCAGTTACTCACTCAGTTGGGAGCTATTGGAAGAAATTAAAGTACATTTGGCAATCTATATGCTTCAAGCAGGAATGGGATCTATCTATCTATTTATCCACCTTTCTGCCTAATCACATAAATTCCATGATATCCAGGGTTACATTTTCCCTTTTCTCAACGGCTGCAAAATCTGCCTGCCTGAAACCCCACTGAAAGGAGAAAGTTATTATCAATGTCAACCACTCTCTTAAGTTTTTGTATTACTGTTTCTTTCTGCTGTTAAGGGATGGGTTTTCTCTCAATCAGCTGAAAAACCACACTGGAAAACATTTTGTTATTGGCTTTTTTTTTTTTCAATGATATTTTTCAGAGAGAAAAGAAAAAAAAAAAAAGGGAAAGCAGGCAGAAAGAGAGAAATGCAAGTGAAAAATCTAAGACAAAAACCAGAGGAGAGTGGTTTGGGGAAGTGTGTGTTGTGTTCATAGCCCTGTTTTAATATGCAGTTACCTCCTTTCTCATGGAGCTTAGCATAAAGTTTTGTAAGTTGTGGGGCTTTTTTTTTTTTCCTCTTTTGTCAAAAAAAATTATGAAAGTGTCGCTTTTCCTTTGCGGTTAATTCAGGAGAGATCCTCAATTCGAGCAGGGCACATTTTCATGCAAATACAGCAGCACAGTTTCCAGCCCCCTAATAGCTTCTTACAAATGATGTGCCATTACAACGAGGTTTATTTAAACAAATTTAATACATCTTTAATCAAGCTGGAGAGCATTTTCAAAGGTCACGCTCCAAATCAGGATCACTGTTCAGAGCTTATCAAAGTATTAGCTTAAGGGGGAGGGAGAATTATTTCTTGGACAAGTAATTTTAGGCAAATCTTTATTTACATTTTTATTCAGTTATTAAATTTTATTCCTTTCCCTCCTCCTCCTAGTCTCCATTTATGAACCTATAAGAAAGTCTGTAAATGGAGCCATAAGCATATCACAGCAGTTACTGTTTCCAGGGGCTATTCCTTTGAATCGACTGGGCCCATAAAAGCAAGGATGAAGTCACTTTTTTTTTTTTAAACACAAGCTCTGTGTATCCATTTCATACAACAAGCTCTTGCCCGAGGATCTGATATTAGGATAAATATATTAGATAGATTTTAAATTAACGAAACGAGTTAAAAACAAATTTTGAGCATAATGGGTATTTAAAGGTGCTCGCCTGTTCTTGCTGCAAGAGGATAATTGTTGATGTTAAGTCATTAGAACTAAACGGAGCTGCCCTAATGGAGCCCAGGAATCCACCCCAGCTCACACCTCCGGTGTCATTCACTGGGTATTTATCTGTAAATAGGTCACAGAGGGTTTAGCTGGTGCATAACCAGTTGTCCCTGCCTGGGACAACTCTGTGTCACAGGGACACTGGGACACACCAGTGTCTCTGGTGGTGGCACCTCACCCTCTCTTTGCTCTCAGAGCTCACACTGGTGTGCACCAAACTCACTCCTGTGGCCTCTGCTCTGCAGGAGGAACTAAAAAGGCACCAGGGTTAGAGGGGGACTGAGCCCTTGAAGTGCACAGACAGAAACCCCCCGAGATTTTAATGCTCTTTGTGCTGAGGAGCCCTCAAAGCTTTTCATTGCAGCTGGACATCTGTGCAGGTCCTGACAGGAGCTTGTGCAGGTCCTGACAGGAGCTTGTGCAGGCTCTGGTAATTCTCTTTGTAGGGCTCACCTCGCAGCTAGGATTTGGGATAGGGTTCAAAAGGAGCTCTGCTGAAGTACATGCCCAGGCACACCTGGAAAACTGCTTTTAGCAGGACTAAAGAACTGCTCTGTACCCAAATCTTCAAGAAACCTTTGCATTTAGTACTGATATCATCCACATGGCAAAATAAATAATAAATAGTTGTACCCACATCACCCACTTTTCTCTGAATGTGAATATTTTTTGATTTGAAGTATTTAATATTCACAGAATAATTTATCCAGCAAAACTACTTTTTTTTTTTTACTTTCAAATGACAGTTTTCTGTAGTGGTTGTGGTTTTTTATTTATTTGTTTTTTAGTTATCATAATGATTTTTTAGCAGTGGTTTTTGTATTTGATGTCCACACTTTGCTGCTGGTGACATAAAAGACAGGATATTGTTTCCTTTCAATGCTCAGAAGAGTGTC
Organism: Buphagus erythrorhynchus; assembly: GCA_013400855.1. Classification (NCBI taxonomy): domain Eukaryota; kingdom Metazoa; phylum Chordata; class Aves; order Passeriformes; family Sturnidae; genus Buphagus; species Buphagus erythrorhynchus. The sequence goes on from VZTT01054053.1 coordinate 182,542, forward strand.
TTAAGAGGGAGGACTTGAAGAAACTTTGAACTTCTGAGCAGGTTTATAGAACACCAGATCAGTAGATTTAGGAAGCATCAAAGGATGTTTAAGTGCCTGAAAGGTCTGGACTTCTCCTTTCTCTGTTGTCCATGGGACTGTGGATTCAAATCCCTTGGTTTCTGAGACTTTTTATCTTTCCTTTTTCCACCTAAGAAAAGAAAAAAAAGAGATAATTCATGAAATATAATAACTATGCATGGGCTTAATGCTGAATTTTACCATAGTCATGTGGCATGTTTGTCCATTTGGGCATAAAAAGTTAATAAAGTTTGGTAAACCTTAGAATAGATTAAATAAGCCAAGAAAAAAAAAAAACGTTAAAAAGTAAAGGTTCAGGGAAAATAGCTGCAGAAGGGTTAATTTTGGGGCTGGACAGGAAGAAATGAGCACACAAGGACTTCTGACCACTGTAGGTGATCCCAAAATGTGACTATTGCACTGAAGGGGAAATGAAATCCTGTTGGTTGTATTTGCAACAGCACATCTTCACTCTGATCAGCAACTGATAAAGGATCAGTTCAAAACTCCTGTAGCTTTCCTTTCTCTTGGATTTGTGTTGGTGATCCATTTGTCTGCAGGAACACTGAGATTCCACTTGCAAATTCACTGGCAAAGTTATCCCTTCCAGCTCATTCATCTATTTCTTTCTCTTAATATTCAGAAATTGTAACGAATTTCAGTAATAACACTCTTCTGTGACTCTTCCTAAATTACATGACTGGCATGTGGTTTGCTTTCATTGCATATTTGTGTTATGCTGGTTTTAGTTCCTTTTTTTTTTTTTTTTGTTTGTTATGTTTTACATGTTTGTTATTTGGAAATTGGTTCTCGGGAATATTTTGTTTGACCATAATGGGTTGTTTGACCTCTTTTGGTTCACAGTTCACAGCAGGGAGGTGGCACTTGTGCTCATAGCAAGGGTTTCATTCCCCTTGTTTGAATTAAAAAACCTGTGGCTCTTCCCAGTACATAGTTGGGTGTATATATTAAAATATTTATGCTGCAAATATTAATGTAGATTAAGGTCTTGCCACCATTTCTAAAGTATGAGGAGGATAAAATATTAACATAGGTTGGAAGTGAAAAAAACTTTAATTCTAATCTCATCCTTTAAGGATCTACAGAAAAGAGGTAGTGATCAAACTCCAAACTGAACATATACTTATGAAAATAAAATAAATAATACTAAACAAACCCAAACTGTGATGCCAGCTTGCTCCAAGTTCCTCTTGGATTTAAGCAGTAGAAATGTGTTTGTTAAAACCTGGAAATATTCCGTCCAAAGGTGCTTACTGGTGTGGTGCTTGCTGTTAAATTATATTTTTGAAAAGAAATAGATTTAGCAAGTTTGAAGTTTATGGAATATTCTTTCATGAAGTTGTCTGAATTAAATGGAGTATTCAACCAATCTAATTCTCTTCTCAAATTTTGTGTTCAAGAAATTGTGTTTAGCTTGGGGTAGAGGTTGTTGTTTTTTTTTTCCAAGCTCAAGATTTCAGGATAAGATAAGAAAGCTTCTCCTCCTTCCCATTTTCTTTTGTTCCTTCTGTGCTACTAGAAATACCTAAATATAACAACTTTATTCAGCTAAAGGTAACTGCCAATAGTTGAACATTCTGTTCATCTCCAGTTCTTTAAAGCTGCAGAAAAAACCCTCATCCGTCATTGATAATATTTTTCTGCTTTTTTACATCAACAACATTGAAATGGTGTGATTTGGGTTTGAAGAAAGGAAATATAGTGGCTGGAACTGAGGAAAGGAAATATAATGGCTGGAAGAGCATCGTGGGCACTCCCCTGATGCACACGAATCGCATCTTCCAGTGGGTGTAGCAAGCCCGACAACGTTGCTAAAATTCCCAATTTTTTTATGCTATGTGACAAAGCTTGATGCGAATTAACAGAGTCCCCTCTTGATCTTCTGTTGAATAAGCAGTGGGCTGAGAAGAAGAACAAACAACACAGGGCTGTTGACACTGTAAACCCTAAGGGTTCCTCCTGAGAGAGACCGAGTTGGATCAGAGGAAATAAATAGGTCAGCAGCTCTGCAAACGGCACCCAGGCCCTTCCAGGACTGCCTGACCCATCAGGCAGTCAATAATTTTGGCCAGATAGTGCCTTAATATGCTCTGGTAGAGCCAAGAAGACTGTTTGTCTGGGAATAACCACAACAGCAGAAGTGTAATCGCCCCGTTTGTGCTCCGAGGGTCGTGTTCTGTCATGTACTGTGATAAATGCTGAACACGTTTGCTGTAATGCTGTCATTTATTCCTTGTAATAATCCGAGGAGGTGATGGTTATTATTAACTGAAAGCATCGAGTATCCTAGTGGAGGATTTGTCTGACATCTTCTGAAAAAAAAAAAAAAAAAGTGTAAAAGGGGAAAAATGAAAAACAAAACAAAAAAAATGCAGGCGTTCTTCACAGTTGTGGTGTCAAATTTACACAGCTGGAAATTTCGAAATTTAAAGAGTGGAAATTAATTTGTCAGTGCCAAGCAAGGCACATGGTACAACACAAGAAATAAAATAGATGTGTAACCAGGAAGAAAGCAACAGGAAATGAGAGTACTGGATAAGATTTGAATATATACATTCTGATCAATGTACCAAGCACATGACATCCAAAACTAATGTTGACCTGGTAAAAACAAGCAAAACCACCTCTGTAATATGATATTGATCTTGTGACAACTTTTTTTTATATTATTAGTGATCTCATATATCTTTTTTCATGAAGTTCAAGTTTGTAGCCTGTACTATAATGAAAATTTCAGGACTTTCACCTAGTTTCCTTATACATTATTGGGAGAAGATTGCAATTATTTTCCTTGTTTAGCATGTACTTCCAGGAAAGAGAGAGATGGGGATGTAGAAGTGAGTTTTAGCATGTGAAAATAAAGATTTTTTTGCCTTATAGCCCCAAACAACCAAGCAAACAGTGCTTATCATGGTTACAGTATTCAGGAATAGTGCATGTTCTTTGGATCTTCTGTCTGGAAGGTCAGACAGTTGCTTTGGATGAGCTCTGGATGTTTTATGGAGCAGGTTTAATGTCCTGATGTTGGGATGCCCACAGTCACTTGGGTGTAGAAAGTGTTTCACAACTTGCAGGCTGCAATTCCTGTCTAATTTATAGCTTTGGGTCCTGTTCTGAATTCACACAGTACTTTATTGAGAAATTATGATGATGTTCACCATACATATGAGTGTATATCTTCAAATATTTCTGCTGCAACTATTAATGTGTATGAAGCTCTAGCCATCATTTGTAAAATATGAGGAAGATAAAGTATACAGCTGTCCATTGAAAAAGAAAATTTTTGCTTTTCTTCATATCTCCTCCCCTTCCTTGGAGGACAGAAACCAGTGTAGGTATCTGTCCACTGATAGTAATTATATAAAATAATTATTTTTTATCTGATATATGTGATCCTATAGAGGAGTGCTAGTCCAAATTAAATGAAGTTTATATTTCTCTAAGCTCACCATTGTTCTTGTGCCTTTTTTCCTGGTCCAAGCCCAATTTTAAGGTAATCCAGAGTGTCCACGTTTTCTATGCCAGCACTAAGATCCAACCTCTACACTTANAAACTTAAATTACTCAGTGTCTGAAGTAATTTTTTTATAGAAAACTGAGGCTTGGTTTTCTTTTTTTTTTCCCCTTCTCTCCATGAATCTTGAGTTGCTGGGTATTTTTTATTTTAATCTCTAGTTTGAGAATGATAGGCCAGTTGCCTGTCTAGTGATAAGCATTGCATTTTCAAGATTATGCCATGAATAATTATTTCTTAACAGCCTTTATTTTTCCCCTTGCAAATCTCTCAGCACTCTTTTCTTTCCCACTTGCTCCTCCCAGGAACATTTGTTCAGTGCCACTCTGCCAGCAGGACAGTGTGGGATCTTCTCCCATCCTTCGGGTGGAAATCATTTCTGTGATGGGGCTGTGAAGTCAAATGGGTGGGCTGGGACAAAGAGAGGCAGAATAAGGAAGAAAAACAAGTTGGAAGCAACCTGGTCTAGTGGAAGATGTCCTTGGCAGGGAGAGGAATGAGTTCAAGGTCCCTTTCAACTCAAATCATTCTGCAATTCTATGAATAAATAAATCTGGACCAAACTCCGTGCATTGTGTTGGCGTCATCACAAAAAAAAAAAATGTACCAACAAGTGCTTCAGTACTTGGTGTGTAGTCTGAAAGGAAATATTCTGAATTTACATGGAAGGAAATATTCTGAATTTACAGGCCAAAAAGGCTGTAGCAGTGCCAGCCTGGATAGGAGGTGAGGAAGAAATGGCTCCAAACCCGCTCAGGTTGGCAGGGTGGGGGCTGCAGATGTGGAGAAAGCAGAGCCAGGGGAGGAGATAATCAGTTCATGTCCTCATGTCAGCACCAGAATGCTCTCAGGGGTGTGAATGTGCTCACCAGGAGCTCAGGGTCCCACGCTGAGGCAGAGGATGCTAACAGGCACTAACAGCCCCACTCACAACCTCTGTGCTCAGGCAGGTGAGGGGAAATCTGTCCTGAAATGCCCAGGAACTGGCTGGCTGAAGCCTCCAGGAATGAGGTGACAGAGGGAAAAATCCCCTTTGCTGTGACCAGCCCTCCCAGCTGGGGTTCCTGGAGTGTCTCATGGGCACAGACAGGGATGGAGGAGACCTTGGAATGGCTGCTGATTGGAGCCAAAATGTGACTTCCCAGCTGAGGGAGCATGAGAGGGACCTCAGAGGGATGGAAACAGGGGAGGGAAATGAGGTGACACAGAACAAGAGTGATCGTTTCGAAAGAAAAACCCTCATCCATTCACTCCTGGTTTTCCTGTGGGAGGTTGGAGAAGACAGCCCAGGAGTGAGGAGTGACCCATCTGCCATTGCCTCTCCCTGAGCTCCATGATTCCCTCCCTGCTCCTTCAGGGAAGGATCCCTGTCCTCACTGGACGTGGAGAATCATCCCAGTTTGCCGCTTTTTAAATCAATCTCAGGTTTAAGTGAAGGTGCACCCTTAAAAGTTCTTACAGCTCTACTGTTTCCCCTGATAAATTACATGAATAACATTTGAGACAATGCATTGTTAAATATTTATGTCTAGTACTATAGAACCAGAAAAAGCACAAGAACCCCTAGAAGAATAAATATATTTACCTAAATAAATTACTAAGACAAATATACTCCTATGTGCTCTGTACCAATAAACAGTAGGTATTCACTAAATTGTGGAATATAAATGGCTCATTTCCTCTAAATGTACACTGAAAGATCTATAACATGTTACACATTTCCTGTGCTTTGCATATATATTTCAATATTCATCATGAAAAGGCTTGCTTATGTGTCAATATACATTACTTTGCATACATTAAGAAAATATTTTTTTAATTTTGCCATTACAGATGTGCTTTGCTGTGGAGGGGTGCTGGCAAAAGCAGAGGCTTTATTTCATGATTAACCCTTTGGTGGCTCGTCCTGTTTTATCAACGTGACATTTGCACAAAATGAATTGCTTGCTTAGACACAGCTAACTAAATAAAAGCAGGCCAGAGCTGATAGTATGAAAAATGGATTTTCATTACTGTTTCATTGATTCTTGTAAATAAGGGCCTGAGGCCTGCTCCAAAAAGGCTGCAAACAGTAATAATTTAATCTGAGGTGACATAGACCAAAATGTATGTGGACAAAAATCATCCTTGAATATTAAACAACAGCCTCAAGACAGAGAAAAGTGTTGCAGGCGAATTTAAATGTATGCAGATCGGTGGGTAACATATTTAAAAACAGAAATTAAAGATTCCTGTCATAAATCACATTTGCTGCCATGGATATGCCTTGTTATGCTGGCGTTTAAGGAAACCTGAAAGGTTAAGGCAGTTGGTGCATTAAATCGTACAAGGATAATTAATACTTTTCTTGTGGCTATTTATAAGAAATGGAAAATATAGTTAGATCAGCTGTGGCACTGTAGTAATTTGAGGGGGAAGAAACGAAAGTATGAGTCAATAGTTTTAACTGGACAAATGTCAAAAGCTTAATGAAGCAGTATCCTAATTTGGAGGCCTTTTAAAAGTTACACACGAAAAAAATGAGACAAAATAGTTTGTTCTCGTATTGCACATATGATTTGTTTGCCTTTCAAGCATTTAT
>VZTT01054053.1:188947-238999 GCA_013400855.1 Buphagus erythrorhynchus
CTGTAATACCCCAGAGGAAAATACTCCTTCATCACTCATTGAGCTCAGGTTTATGATCAGCCTATTATTTAAAATTCTTATTTTTCTTTTCTTTCATGAATAAAAACAATAAACTTTAGTGGTATCAAACATTATTAAAGGGTCTCAGAGCAACAAGACAGAAGGTTTATATGGCCAAACTCTCTTAATATAAAGGAGTTGTATATTTTCAGATGTCACTGCCATTCATCTCTTCTCTCTTTCTCTTTCTCTGCCCCCCTTAAGCGAGGAATAAAGATCCTATTTAAAAAATCTCACCAGCATGTAATAACTTTTCACCTGTTTCATGAAAAGTTAAACATTTGGAATACAATTTGCCACGCTATTATTTTTATTCTGAATGAAAACAGGAAGTATTTATTTCTTCAGCAGGGATTAAAAGAAAAGAAAGGCAAATCATCTAAGAAAATTATTTTAAATCTAAAGATGACTTGCTGGGGGGGAAAGTATTTCTCCAACCTCATTGGATTTCTGATCTGTTTGGAGAACGTTTAATCTGTCATTGTACGAAAACCAAAAAAAAAAATTAGATTTTTGAAACTTTAATCTGGTTTTGATTTGCAAATATTCATAAAAATTGCCATGGCTTCATGCAGATCTTTGGAAACAAATATTGGTGACTTTTTTTTTTCACAGCTCTAGCTAGAACACGCTGTCTTTGGCAAGTTTCTGTTTGCAACAAACAAAATGTGATACTTTATAGGTTATAATATTCATCATTACCCTGATGTGTCATTGGTATGTGGTGTCACGCCCTGCTACTTTCTGGACAGTGTTTCCGATTTGATTATGACAAACCTTTCCTTAAAAACTGCACTCAAAAAAAAAAAGAAATAAGAGATCCCACTAATCTAAAACAAATAAAAAATTGTGCTTTCCTTTGGAGAGTTGCATTGCAAATAAAAGATGCGATGTGCATTCAGCATGCTGACTTTCCAAGAATTAGCTGGAAAACAGTCCAAGTTCAAAGACAAAGTAAAGTGTGAAATTAGAAAATACAAAATCCAAAAACCCCAGCTTTATAAGGCTTCTGTTAAAATGGAGAGATGGAAAAGTGTTTCTTTGTAGTATTCCTTAGATAACAATATGGATTTAGTAAATGTGGCTCTGATGATAGCACTGTTTTGTTTTGATATATGATGTTTTCCTTCTGCGATGATATCAATGTCTGAATATCAGAAGGTGAGCTGGTTATGGACTTTTCTGGTTAGTACACATTAAAAAAAAAAGGCATAGTATAATGGTCTGTTAAATAAAACCACTCATAGTTAGTCACACCTTCCTAATTCATGAAGCATATCTTCATGGCTGAACCATCTCTTACACTACAAGCAATCAACAGTTGGTTCTGGAGGTCAGTGCCTTGCAGATATTTAATATATATATATTTTTTTTATAAAAGAAAATTGTTTCACAGCCACTCTATCAATAAAAGCAGTCTAACTTTTTATCTTTGGTACAAAGCACACTTTCCATACAATAACTATAAACTGTGGGCAAAGTTCTTCTGACAGTGGTATGTTCAACAGAAGGAAAATGTCTCGAACATTATATTTTGATCTGGATAAACAGGCAAACTGCAAAGAAAGATGTAAGGCTCACGTTCGCAGAGCAAACAATGTTTTTTTTCCTCTTTTGAAAATTTTAAACTCGTAAACAAACAGCATAAAGTCACAGGATCCAAAAAGCCTGTAAATCTCAGTCTAGAATTTTAAAGAGTAGTTTGAACCCAACTGTGTTTATCTTTATTTTGCCTAGACATCTGCCAGTACTTTTTAGGCTGCTGCTGCTCGTTAGGCCTGAGCAAATAACTTGTAATTATTAATGTTTTCCTTGAATTTATACTACATTTTCTGTGTATGAAATATGTGAAGAAGATCATGACATTTTCAAATGTCTTTGTTATTGGAAGTTATTTATGAATTTTTCCATGGCATATTTTTCCCTGTGGGTGGTATTCACTCTTGTGCATGCACAAGGACTAAGCAGTACTTAGACCCCACTTAAATCTTCAAAATATGTCTTGTGCAGAGGATTGATTTTCATGCAGGGGGACTTGTATATTTGATCAGAGTGCTATTCATTTTGCTATTCAAACAGATAGTTCCAGGAGATAAGCTGCGATGCAGCAGCTCTGGATGTGCCGTCCGGCAGCTCTGAAGGAGCCACATGTAAATCAGGCTATTTCTATAAATAATGTACAGTTCTTAGAGGGGAAAAAGCTTAAAAAATGCAGAGCAGCAAATCGTACTGGTGTTGTTCTCGTGTTAACTCTCAGCAAGCACAGAGATCCCCACGAGCTGCAAGTTTTTCTATTAAATAGCTCCACGCTTTCTTTCCCCTTCAAGCTCAAACTGCAGTTTTTGCTGTGTCATGGGTGGTTGTATTAGGAAGTCAATGCTGTAATTCATAATTTTTTGGGGTTTAAATTAATGTTTCTTTTCATCAAGTGATTAGAAGACCTCTGGATCAATTGAGCGTCTATGACTCTTGGGCTTGGAAAGTAACAAACCCAAATGGTGCTTTGAACCTCTTAGGAGGAGAACAAAAAAAAAAAAGATGGGCTGTGTGTGAGGGGCATGGAGGGGCCCAGAGTGCTGAAAAACGAAAGCTCTTCATGCCATAACCCTTTCCAAACGCAGAGGTGATGGAGAGGAAGCACAGTGACGTGGGAGAACTGAGAACTCCAAATTCCACATGGCAAATCCCCAAATCCTCAGCAAAGGGACCATGGCTGCTGGAGCCAGTGGGTTCATTCAGGGGTGAAGGGGGTAAAAGGATGCTCAGAGCAGGAAAAATTGCTCTTGCCCCAAAGACTAGAGGTCAGGCATGACTTTGTCCACGCTCATTTCACTCCTCACTTAGGCTAACTCAGGCCTCAGCTTTTTCATGCCAAACACCAAGGCCTACACCTCTCCCTTTAATCCTTTTTGGCAGTTTTTCCCTCTTATGGGAGGCTTTTTAAAATTGGTTTCTTCTTCCTCAAGCCAAATTTTGTGAGCTTTCTCTGCTCCCCTAAGCACCAGGGCTGTTGCTGCAATGTCCACTCCCATTAGATGACTCTCATTACCAGTTCCACCTCAAACGTGATTCATAAAGTTTAAAGCCAAAGGGAATGATTAGATCATCCAGTCTGACCTCCTGTATACCACAGGCCATTAAATTTCACCAAATTACCTCTGGATTGATCCCAATAAGTTTTGTTTTTCTGAAGAATATCTTGGAGAAATCACCCAATCATTGTTTTGAGTGATCAGGGACTGGATTGTCCCTGTTTCCTCTCAGTGGATTATTCCTTTGGTGGTTGATTGCAACAAAAGGGCCCAGAGAAGCATTAAAACAGTCTTTCTTAACTTCCAAAGATTAATTAGCATCCTCTACCTAATCTGTGGATGATAATGTTATAGTTCATGTCCTGTTTCACAGAAGCTCCATGGAAGCCTATGTTGTACATGAAAGAGTGGAGTTTTTTTGGTCAGAAACTGCTCTTTTTCCCACGACATTTCTAAATATTTTATCTCAAGAAACCCAAGAAAATATATCAGTTTTATCATTATATCACAGGTATGAGTGAGTGTATTGTTTCACTTCTGTGTAAGGTGTGACTCCACAAAGATCAGCCCGAAGTTGATCAATAGCCTGTCTCCAACAGTTGGTAAGGAAATGTATAAGAACAGGCCAGGAAGGGGGAGACTCCCCCTGGCACACCCGCACTGGTCCTGGCAGTGAATCAGAGGTGACACGAGGCAGAGGTGACACGGCTGTGGCCATATCATTGTGTTGTGCTTACTCCTCTGCTTCTGCTCATTGCACAGACACTCTGGTCATTAATCCCATTTAAAACTCTCATTTTTCCCAGTGAGTTCCACAGCTCAGTTGTGCAATGTGTGTCTAAAACACCTGGTTTTCTTAGGTTGCAGCTTGGTACCTCTTGTCTGAGTGCTGCTGACTTCTTGTTTTATTGCACAATATAGAGTTGGGTTTTTGATCGCTCATTGCATTGTTCACACTTTGGTGGACCTTCATGCAACTTTTCTCAAATCTTTCCAGTGCTGACCTATTCAGATCCTTTCTTTTTGAGAAGTGATAAGCTTTGATTATCCTGATTTCCCTTCTTTATTCCACGTTGGAGTCATACATTTTTCAAGGTTAGATGAGAAAACTGAGAGTTCATTATCCAAGATATGGGAACACAGCAGATTAAAAATAAAAAAAAAAGGTAATGAATTATCATAGAATTCCACGATGGTTTGGGTTGGAAGGAACTTTAAAGATCCTGTTTCACTCCCTGCCAGGGAAGGCAGGGACCTGCCACTATCCCAGGTTGTTCCAAGCCCTGTCCAGCCTGGCCTGGGACACTTCCAGGGATCCAGGGGCAGCCACAGCTTCTCTGGGCACCCTGTGCCAGGACCTCCCCACCCTCACAGGGAAGAATTTCTTCCTAAGATTTCATCTAAACCTTCTCTCTGCAATGTCTGTGCCCCTTTTATATTTCTTTTCTATTAATTCCTACCCCCATTTTACCTTCAGAATGCACCTGATCTCTGTGATACCACCTATTTGCCACCCATGAGTGATTCAGTGACTCCAAAACTTCTAGTTTAAAGTCTGATATTAACTAAATGCATTTTATCATTTAGAAGAAACATTTGTATATGTTTTAAATTGTTTCACACATGAAGCAAAATAATAGCAATTTGTTCAAATTAAGTTATCTTGAGGATGCCTTTGGCACTGTCGTGATCTGGTTTCTCACTACTCTTTTAGTTAAGCAAACATTTTCCCTATCCTGGATTTCATCCAAAGAGGGCTGCAATAGATGACCAAAAAATTCTCTTTAACTGTTGCTCTTACAATTGCCATTGTGCTTGAAATGAACCACTTTGGTACTCAAGACACACACACACATTCCAAATAAAACCCCCAGAACAAAGCTAGAAAAGCATTTAATTCTCATCTATAAATAGCCCAGTTAGCTCTGAAAAGCAGTAGAATACATTTGTTTTTACACAGGAAGAAGGAGCTCGTTACACGTTGGTCCCCACCCCTCTTTCTAGACCCATGTGGAAATACATGTGTTAAATAACCCACCACTTCAGCAATATACTCTATTTATACTTTATATAAAATAATAATCTGGGCCATGGTACTCTGAGTGGTTCACAGAAGCACAAGAAGTCATTAACCTAATCCGCAACATAACATGATGTAAATCATATAAGATGTCATGCATTTTTAGAGGAAGTATTATTTTGAGTGAATACAGACACAGCTATTTGGCATGATTTCTTGAAGGGGATGGGAGTGTTGTGACCCAGAAAATGTGCTCCATTTATTGCTTTGACTCAGGATGTCATGAAGCTTCACATAAAAATGGAAGTTTCAAAACAACAACTTAAAAAAAAAAAAAGTTAAAATACCAGGAATGTCTTTGTCTAGCTCTAGATTTGGGCTGTGCTAAAGTGAGCATTCCAGCCTCTTGTATTCATGTCTTTACCAAGAGTCAGTTCAAAGAAAACTTACAGAAAACAGAAAATTCTTCTTTATGGATGACAAAACTAAATTAATGGTACTACTTCTAGTGCTTGAAAATTTATTTTTTTTTTCTTAAGAATGAGAAAAGGAAAATCTGAGTAATTACTTAAAGGACACTGTATGTGACTCATTTTTTGTCATCACAGCTGTCTACACAAGGTCTTAAAAAATCTACCTACTCTTGTATGTGCTTGGGTAATAAAGATTCAGCCCATGTAAAGCCAGATCCAGAGCTTGCTGAAATCATAGGGAGGCTTTATAAATATTCCAGTTCTCTTGGATGCAAGCTCTGCACATAGTTCTGCAAATCAGGATGTAGTAGGATCTTTCATGTGAGTAAATCACATAATATTTTTCATAGAAAGTGAAGTATGTGCAAAGGGAAGATGCTGCATGCTTGGAGTATGAGTTCAAAGAAGTGGAGCAATCATCAACAAGTTCCTGGCTGTGTCCCATATGGAAGCAGGATACTTGCAACCTCAAAGTGGTAAATTCCACTCATTAAATTGCCTTTAGAAAGAGTTACAAATCACTGCTTTTGAGCTCATCTGGGAGCTCCACAAAAGCAATTTTAGAAGATCTTTATCTTCATTGGAAAAAGTTCTGGTAGACTTCCATGAGTTTAATCACAGAACGGTTTAGGTTGGAAGGGACCTTGAAGTTCATCTCATTCCAACCCTGCCAAGGGCAGGGACACCTTCTACTCTCCCAGGTTGCTCCAAACTCTGTCCAGCCTGGTCTTGGACACTTCCAGGGATCCAGGGGCAGCCACAGCTCCTCTAGGTACCCTATGCCAGGGCCTCAGCATCCTCCTATGGCTGTACTTGTCCCTTCCCCTCATTCCATGGCAGGAAATCAGTATTTTATAGTGATAGCATGAAGAAAACAGGCTCCTTGCTCCACAGTGATGGAAACCACATTCATCAAAGCTCTCCCCAGGACCACAGTAAGAGCTGCACTGGACATACCTGAACTTGTAAATGCCATGTAGAGTTATACAACAACTTTCCTGAGTTTCTTCCACTCTCCCTAAGGATTTTTTGTTTTTTTTTTTTTTTTGCTTGGAGATGGTTCTTAATGGGATGATGTTGCTGGCCTTGTGACAGCACGGGAAAAGTTGCTGCCCCGTTATTCTCGCCCAAACTCAGTCAGGAGAGGCAGAGCTGTAGTTCCTGCATCAGTTTGCAGCCCACTTGTGCAGGCTTAAGTGGTTGATGTAGTTAGGGCTCTTACCCTAATGCGCCAGCACTCAGCTAAATGGAACCTATGATCTCCTCTGAGGTTCATCCATCATTATTCAGAACCTCTGCTTTGTGCCGTCATGCGGGCAAATGCTTTCATGTATTTATTCATCTCATTGTAAGAATTTCTGCAGGCATATGCAGACCACTAAGGCCAGCAGTGATTAAAGCCATGCAGTCTTGAGCAGATGTAGACACTTTAGTTCATCCTATTCATTCTGCTGAAAGAGTCTAAATCGAGTATTTTCGGCACCAGCAAGAGAGCTTGCTGAAGATTGCTTCTCTCCCCAAATATCTTTCTTAATCGTTGTCTTGTTATAATACTTGCCTGTTCCATAATTCCTGTTGTATAGACTGAAGCAGTGAAAAGGATGCTGGACTTTTCTCACATTCCCTGTGTTTGGGTGACTACAGCTTTTAAGGAGGTAATGGGAAGGAGCGGTGAATCCTGGAAAAGGGAAGAAATCGTATCGGTTTGATAATTCATTACTTTCCAAAACAGCAGAGCTGTGGAGAGAATCCTCCTCTCCATTTTGTGAGAGGAAACAGCATCCGTGGAGAGAGAGGATTCAGCCAAAATAATTTTAATTTTAATGGGTGATAAAATCCAGGCTGAAGCTGGCCTGTGACACACAGAGCCGCTATTTGCAGCAGCGCACTTTTAACCGCAGCCATAAAACATGTTTTTCGTCTAAGGCGCATTTCTCTACTTGGTTAATTTTTGTGAGCCTTTCATTTATACAGTAGGTCATCCTCCCAGACAAGCTTTCTGCTGGCCCTGGAGCTCCAAAGGAGCATTTGATTCTCTGCTTGGACCCTGTCCTCTACCTCTGTTCCTTGCCAGCCCAATTAGCCTTACACTGCATGGCTGTCAGTAGCCTAACTACCTTGGAGCCATCAGATTAAAGTTTCCCTTTCCCAACTACTCTATTCATCAGGAACCCAGCACAGCCAAGGTTTGTATAACCTGCTATGCTGAGCCCTCCCACTCAATTGATTTCTGATCCCTAATGAACCATAGGCTGATGGACAATTACTCATCTTGCTGAGACATGTGGGGACTGTTAAAGGCAGGGTACTCGGGAGCTTGTGAAACTCTGTGCTTTCTTATTTAACATTAGCTGTAATTTCTGACACAGGAAGGATTATAACAGGATCTGCTAAACATCAACCAGACTATCTCACTAATGGCTAAAATGGTTTTTTAAAAACTCTCGGTCCCTTTATTATTTACTTGCAGATAAACATGTAACAATGAATTTTAACAATCTGGTACATTTAGAAGAAAAGTTACAAGCCCCTGAAATACCCCACAGTGGAATATGACATTAATAGCTCAAAGCAGCTCAGCACTGCTAATGTGGACTGCTCTGTGTTGGCCTGTAACTCAGATGGATACAATTAAGAGTATGATTATTGCTGTTGCTGTACTGTGTTATGACTGCTCTGAAGTGCTTCAGCAGCCTCAGTCAGTGTTTTTAAGCAGGGCTTTGCCACACTGAGTGTGTTAAATCTTAGCCCTGATGTGTTGATGAGGATAACGATTGGAATATTAGAAAAACCATCTATTCCTAGACTTAAGCACTTTAATAATTAGACAGTTAAATTTGTTATCCCCGGGGTCATAAAACTCCTCAGGGAAATAAATTATTAAAATCTCCCGGTTTGTAAAGGGTAAGGTATGTGATCCATGCTGCTTTTGAAAGAAATGGCTTCAAAAATGTCTGTCTGACTTTTGCCTCACTTGGCTTGTTCATCCTTTACAACCAATGACATCATTAGAAAATGCACCACTCATACCAGTGATTTCACTTCCAGTTTAAGGAATTGGCCTGTAAAAAAATCACAGAAAGGATGAACAAATATATAACTTCAGAAGTAGTTGTGTTATAAACTGATTAAAGTAACAAGAAAAACAGCAAGGTAGTTTAACAGCACACTTCTAAGTTCACCATGTAAATAGAAATATTTGCCCTCTTTATCTTCTGAGAAGATAATATGATCAGATATACAAGTAATTTAGGGTAACATTACTCATTTGTGTAAATAGTAGGGACAAATGGGAGAGTGATTTTTATTTAATTTTCTGGTTTCTTTCCCATTTTATCTTCCAACCATCTATCTGCAGATCTGAAATGGTTTGCCTCACAACCTCACTGTCCTCCTTGAGATCCCTTATGCTCTTTTTCTCATTTTCCTTTAAGAGCTTTCCTGCAGACCTGAAACAATCCAATCCTTAAAACTGGGTGCTCTGTTCTTATACAGAGGGCACAATCTTAAAGACTTTGAATGTGTCTTCATTTGTGCTCTTAAAAAGCCATTATGGCTATTGCTATTTTTAATTATTTATAGGGGTCCCTATAGATGGATACTGTAACATGTAAATAGATAAGCTGATGACCCTCCCCCAGCAATACTGGTTTAAAACTAAAATATGAGATAATGAGAAAATAGCAGCTCATGGAAGCAAATAAGAACAGAAGTAGGGAGAAACAAAACTAATACTTTTCTTTGGGTTAGTATTGAACATGTCTTGGAAATATGGAATCCCAGAACAGTTTGGGTGGGAAGGAACCTGAAAGTCCATTTTCTTCCACACCTTGCCATGGGCAGGGACTCCTTCCACTATCCCAGGGTGCTCCAAGCCCCATCCAGCCTGGCCTTGGACAGTTCCAGGGATCCAGGGGCAGCCACAGCTTCTCTGGGCACCCTGTGCCAGGGCCTCCCCACCCTCACAGCCACGAATTTTTCGTAATCTCTAATCTAACCCTGCCCTCTGTCAGTTTAAAGCCATTGCCACTTGTCCTATCACTACATGAAAATACTTGGAACATTTCACAGATTTATAAATATGCATGAAAAACTTCTTGAATTATTTCAACCACCTATTCTTATCCATTTCCTCAGTTTCTTAAAATCTATCTTAAGACTAAGGGAGCCAAACCTATTCCCTGTTGTTCCAGCCTTTTACTCTCTAGTACACAGCCTCGTGTCTATTTTAAGTCTGGTTTCTCCATGGCAAATTATTCTTATTCCATTTGTTTTTGTGTTGATATCATCCTTTAGGGCATGATCCTTATCTTTGGTGCTGTATCCTCAGCATGGCTGGATCCTAGACTCCAGCACCTTTCTTTTGGAGTAAAAAGGGAAAGATCTTCCCTTCCATTATTGCCTTCTAGTCCATGTCTGAAGAGTAGCACTCAGTCTTCAGATTGAATTGATACTTTTACTGGTGTCAAAGTTGCTTTTCCTGAAGGAAAACACTTTATAACTTGATTTTGTGTCATAGTCAGAAGAAACTCTCACCCCTCCACCATTTCTCATCCCCCTTGTCAGACCATGCATGCATGTGAAGGGGCTGGCACAGCCCCAGATGTGGACACATCTGGGCAAGAAGTCAGCTGTGCTTAGGCTAAAACCAACATTGTATAAGGAATGGGCAAACTGGGTTGCCCCAAAAAAAAGACATGAAAAAACTGTGTCCAAAATGAAAACAAATTTTTTATTCATGTGAAAATTTTCTTTATCATTTATAAAAGATTTTGAAAGGGGGTGTGTTTCGTTGCTTATTTTTCCATACTGATCTTGCTATTTAAGAAAAAAAAAACAACAACAAATTCTACCTGTTGTTTGGGCTCAGAAATTGAAGTGCTTCAATGGCAAGGCAGAAAGCAAGAGGAATGTTGCTTCCAGAAAAAAGAAATTTCTGCTCAATGTTGTTAAGACCTCAGAAGTTTAAAAACTGAATTTAAAAACAGACTGCTGTTTGTATGATTTTTGATTTGTCACTGATTTGTCCCTTTTAAACGCTCTATTTTATTTTATTGGGACTGGAGGGCAAATGTCAATTGCAAGTCTGGTGTACTCCCTAATATTCCCAGAAAATCATGTTGGATCATGAGGAATAACTGGCAGGTGTCCTGGATGATGTGGTGTCTGGCCTTTGTGTATGACAGCTTCCATCCCGGAATTTCTGCCTGCATGGGGTATAAATATGTGGTCAGCACCAACCCTCAGGCTGGGATCAAGCTGGGCTGCTTGAACTCCTCACTCCTTTTTGGTTGGAATCCTTCTGATTCAGGCAATCCTGGAAACCAAAGGGGTTCAGCAACTATGGTGTCACAGGTGGAATGTGCTTATTTATAATTTTAGGGGTCTTTTTAATGTTTTTATTCTGGCCAGAGGTGTAGGGAAGCAACAGCAGGAAGCCTGCTTGTTTTCACCTAGCAGGAAGGAATTCTAAGGCAAGCCCAGGATAATCATGGTGATCAGCGCCAGATTCAAGGCAAATATTTTGGTGCCAAAAACTGCTCTTGTAAAGGTAAAGCTGCTCTATGCCTTCAAGCCCCGCACTTACCAACAAAATCCTGGCCAGAAAGCCCAGAGCAGCCCCGTGGTGACACACAACCTGAATTCATGGTGCTGTCAGAGACAAAACACCTTCCCAGGCTGTGAACATTCCTCAGAGCAGCGTGGTCAGCTCTGACGCTCTCGGGCTCCCTGAGTTTCCCAAAGGAGCTCTCCAGCCTCGCTTTTCTCCCCGAGATCCCAGCCTGTAGGGTCATGGTGTTGGTGTTTTCCTGTGCCCTGGTGCTGTGGGACAGCCTGTGGTGGGTGGAAATGGGGACACTGCTGTCACTTGGATCCTGTGCTCAGTAGCGGAGATAGTGGCATCACCAACTTCTAGGATCCCTTTGGGTTCTGCCAGGACGTGCTGGGGCAGGCTGGAATGGTGTGTGGGAATCTGTCCTTGGCCCCAGGGGATGTTTTGTTTTCAGCAGCAAGTTTGGCTCTTCCTTGGCACCAGGCTGGGGGTGGAAAGTGTGAGAAGGGAACTTGGCATCAGAGATACCTGGCTCTGCTTTTGGGGCGTCCCTGCTGGTGGGGAACTCAAGGGTTTCTGCCCCTGGGGGAATTGGCTTGGCCAGGGGTTGTGTATTTGGGGGTGAGGTGTAAAGGCTTCTCCTCCTCAGCTGCACAGTGTGGCCTCCTATGCAGTCTCCAGCTTAAAAACAGAATTTCTTCCAGCGAAATCAGGCTTCTAGATAAGCTGACAATACAAAATGGACAGGCAGACATACTTTTTAAAAGTCATGTAATAAGAGCCTTTCATTTGTTTTTGTTTCTTCTCCTTTCAAAGATTGTATATATTCATTTTCAGTTCAGGCTGTGCTGCACGTGCTGAGAATAAAATCTGTGCCTTACACCCAAACTTGCAAACCAAAGGTAATCATTGCAGAATTATTGAAATGAGAATAACTTTTTTATACAGCAGATATACTGAGAAGTGAGGGAAGCTAATGTATCACAAACCATCATTAAAAATTACTATAATTACGAGTGTGTTTTGGAGCAATCTTATAGGATATGCTGCTTTTTTTCTCCCATAAAAAACAAGGAGTGAAAATTTCTTTGAAAACTGACTTTCAAACCATCCTGGTGGGAGTTCACTATCCATGGTAGGCAGTGGGTGGAGAACTGAGTTAAAGGTCCCAGTCAGGGAGAACTGGATTGAACCTGTCCTGAAATGGGAGTTTTGGAGGCGCTGGATGGGAAGGCTGCAGGATCAGTAAAAGGCCAATAATGGAGCTTTTCTCCTGTCTGGGGTGTGGTGAGGGTTTCAGTGATACCTGCATTTACCTGGTGGAGATGGAAGCCCTGGAATACCTGAAGGAAAAAAGATGCCTTTTCCTGGTTATTTACTGATGCCATAGTGTAGAGTTCCACTGCACATTTCTAGATCAGCATAATTTTCCTCCTTCTCCCATCTGACACAGTCTCAACACTCACTCTCTCTCAGCTGTGTCTCCTTTCCTCTCTCATTCCTCCACCATCTGCTCCACATGCTTTCCCATAAATTCCTGACTTGGCCTTAGTTCCCCAGCTCTGAGCTTATCTGTCTCAGGGTTACATGCTGGAGCCATCAGAAAGGCATCCCAGAACTTTCTGTGTAAAATGAATAGCGATGGCAAAACCTCCAGAGGAGTTTGGGAGGTCTCTCGAGGGGTCAGAACTTAATTTCTTGTTTATTTTGAGGGGTTTTTGTGGTATGGGAGGACAAGAGAGGTGTCAGGAGTTAACAGAAGTTTACATGATTAATGTTCTCGTGTTTTGAATGTTATTCCCAGAGTGGATTCAGATGGAGGAAATTAAAAATAACAATAAAAATATTACCGAGTTCTCATTCCTATTACAGATAATTTTTTTTTTTTTCTTTCCCCACAGCCACTTCTTTCTCTTTCTTTTTAGGAAAAGTCCTGTTTCCTACAGAGAAATTACCACTACCCCATGCCCCCAAAAAACCCCAAAGAAAACCCCAAACAAAAACAAGGAAAGATATTTTACTTAGAATACTTTATTTTCTGAACTTGGCTATCTCTGTTTTGAAAGATAGAACTATCAAAATAGAGGGGAAGTAAGGAAATGCATTTCAAGCAAATATAAAGGTTAATTAATTTATGTTACTCAGCTGGCAAAGAGGACCCACATGGTGGTACTGTTAGGAATGGAGACAGTTTTAAGTACATTGAGCATCCTTGCTTTGGAAAATTTTAAAATCCAGGGAAATACAATTCCTACCATGTCCTGAAATCCAGGGAGGCACATTTACCAGTCTCTTCAAGCTCTGCCTTCAACTGTGGCTGCTCTAGGAACTGATGATGTTTGTCATGTGGCAAAAGTACCTCTGACTCTGAGTGTTGGAAGTGGTTGGATTCTGCTCTGAATCAGAGCATGTTATGGGGAAAACCACCATTGTCTACAAGTGGCTGTTTGCCCCCAGTACTGCTGGAAATTCAGAAAAACAGGGCTGATTTTAGTGCAAATCAATCACAGAATCTTAGAATTGTTTTGGTTGGGAGGTGCCTTCAAGTCTCATCCCAGCACCTCCCACTAGACCAGGTAGCTCCAAGCCCCATCCAACCTGGCCACGATATCAAACCTAGTTTATTGTACCTCAGTATTTTTCTTTAGAAATGATGCACTGATTTTTTGTCTTTGCAGGAGTGTTAGAGCAGTAAAGGCAAAAATTAGTATAATTAAGGCAGAAACGAATTGGACAACTCTGTGCAGCCTTGACATCCCATGTCCCTCACTGCAATCCTGGTTCTTGTGTTGGAGCCATCCCAGTCGGAGCCAATCCTCATTGCCCAGGGATCTGGCTGAGCTCCTGCTGCAGCTCTGCCATCACATGGTCACCCTGCTGGGTTTTAATCCTGGACTTGTCAGTGTTTAGGAAGCTGTAGGTTTCTAAATGGGAGCTCCTTAACCTGCTCCTGTGTGTGGGTTGGTGGTGGGGCAGTGGGAATCCCAGGAGGGGTCAGGCTGGAAGGGACCTCAGTGACTCACCTCTGGTGCCACCTCCCTGCTCCAGCAGGGCCATCCCAGAGCAGGGGCACAGGAGTGTGTCCAGGTGGGTCTGGAATGTCCCCAGTGAGGGACACTCCATGCCCTCTCTGAAAAATCTGTTCAGGGCTCAGTCACTGTCGCCCTGATTTTTTAAGATGTTTATGCCTTCTGATGTTTGCATTCTTGCTTTCAACTTTCTCACACACTTTTCTGTAAACAACTTATTGTTTTTCATTCTTTCATGTAGGTGGAGAAAGTTGATGGACTGTTAGTTTGTCCAGTGTCGTTGGAGAGGTGGCACTGTCACCCTCCAATCCACTGTCACCTTTGGAAAGTTATATATATATGGAGTCAGAAATTAAACTTTGCTCTTTTTCACCTTTAAGTTGCAGTGTGCACGCGTCTTTATTTCTTGTGTCCTATAGCAACAAGTCACTGCACAGGGAAGTTCTTCATCCTGTCCAGGTGGAACTTCCTGGGGTCAATCCCTGGTTCAGGAACTTCCTGAGCTCTGCTTGGAGCCCTCCCTGCAGACAGGGACAGAGAGGGATGAGGTCCCCTCTTGGCTGTGTCCCCTCTCCAGACTGAGCAGCCCCAGCTCCCTCAGCCTTTTCTCCTGCACTCAGAGAAAGTGCTGCTCCCTCTTGCTGAGGGAAGCCAAGCTAATAAACAAAGAGTTATACCAACATTATTTAACTTTTAAAATAATAATAGACTTGTTGATTTCTGAGATGGAAAAATCATTAGGTGTGTGTACCTAAGAATAAGTCAACTGAAGGAATAACCAAACTGTCCCTGAATAATCTTTGTATCAAAAGCTTCACTCTGTCCTTATATCAACTCCACAAACAATAGATGTGCATCACAGCATGTCCAGAAGGTCATGAAACAGGCATGTTTTGCCCAGATAAAATGAGCTATCAGATATTGGAAAAAAATTGTTCTGGAATTGATCTTTTGTGGCTTCTGTGAGCAAGAAACAAGGTTATATTAATTTTAGAACCATCTGAGCTTTGGGCACTGACTTTCATTGGCTGAGATGTTAATATTTTATGTGAGCCTAAAGCATGCCCAATTAAAGTGAGATCAGAAACGTCCACAAGTATATTCAAAGAAAAGCATTAGACTTTTAGACAGTGCCATAAATCCCCACGCCAAAAAGCTACAGAGGGAGAACGTTAAGGGTCTGGCAAATAAAGAAATAAATAAAAGCTTGGAATGTCATTCCTGCAGCTCAGGCAAGTCCCGTAGTGAGAAAGCAAAAAAAAAAATCCTTTAAAATAATTGCTACACGTGAATGCAGCTGGGCAGGAGCTGGTTTAGGGGGTGGGTGCCACAGGACAGGGAGCAGCCCTGAGATGGAGCTCAGAGTGTGGCTGTCGGATGGTGAGGCTGGTCCTCAGCAGGGAATCAGAACAGGGAATATCCTGAGTTGGGAAGGACCCACAGGGACGATCCAAGTCCAGCTCCTGGCCCTGCACAGACACCCCAACAGCCCCACCCTGTGCCTGAGAGCATTGTCCAAACTCTCCTGGAGTTCTGGACTTCTCAGAACCTGCTCAGCCCCTTCCTCAGAGCTGAAGATAATCCTGACTATGGAAACTACAAGATGCTGGCCATCTTATCAGCCCTCCAAAATGAAAATTTTTGCTATTTCTAATTGACCCCCCCCAACATATTTCTGCAAGCTCCTTTTTGATTTCTTGAGGTATACAAGAGTTAACCTGGGTGTGCTGCAAACTCAGCAGCTGTGTTAATCTCTAAAGGGCTTTTGTGGGCCCCTGCACCACTGCTGAGCCTTTAAAGCAGCACTTTGAAAGGCTCTGGAAAAGTTTGAGTTGAGTGGAAAAGGCTGTTAAAACTATGGCCAGTTCTTGTAATTCCTGTTAATAAATTCCCTTACTGTCCCTGCTGCCCAGCATCTTTCCCCTCCATCCCTTCCTGGAGGGCTCACCTGGATCCATTTACCTGTGGTGCTGCTCCATGCTCAGGTTTCATCACCTGATTTTGGGTCCCAGACACCAGCTTTCCCCTAAAACCAACTTTTCCCCTCAATTTTCTCTGTTTTGCTGCTGAGCTAATTCAGGCCTGGTATTGCCCTGGTTGTGCAGACCTGCCCTGGAAAACAGGGAAGCAAGACATAGACATTACAAGTATTAAATATATATTTTATCTAAAAATCTTCTGTTGCTGTCTGCATATGCCTATGCATCCATGGCTCTGTTTTAAAAATTGGAAACAGTGTCTGGACTTTCTACAGAAAAGATCTTTTTATCTGTTCAACTAAATATATATATATATTGTTTATGGTCCCTCATGCAGTTTTGTGAGCAATACAGATATTTAACAGGTTCCTGTCTGCATTCTGGTGGGCAGAATTTAATAATTCTGTGGTAATTATCTCTGGGCCTGGGGGCTGATCTGGATTTCAGGTGTCTGTTCTCCCATCAGCTCTGCTCCCTCATCCCCTGAGCCGTGCTCCAGACACCACTGCTGCTCTTCACACTGCTCCCCTGCAGACAAAACTCCTAAATAATCCTGTTCTTATGGAAAATTTGGGGTCGAGCAAGGAATAAATCCACAGGGCTCTCAATTTTCAGTTCTGTGCTACTTCGGTGCATAAAAATATTGTCATTTGGAGGGGTTTTTTTTGGTTATTAGGTGAGTCTTCTTTGTTTGCTTCTTTTATTGATGTTTTGTTTTGTTATTTTTTTGTTTGTTATTTTTTTGTTTGTGAACATCCACTGTTGGGATAAAAATCCTTGTCTACCAAGTGTCCACACAGAGCAAACTCCCGTGAATTAATCAGGGTGGTTGAACCATTTTAGATGAAGCAAAAAAACCAGAACTGTTCTTTCTTTTTTCTTTATTTCCTTTTTTCTGCATTCCTCAAACCAAACACAAACTTTTCTGAGGTTTCTGAAAGTTTTGAAAACTTTCTGTGTTTGTTTTACACATTTTCACATGCCTTTATGCTTCCTGGTCATTCTCTGGCTCTGTAAGGAGAAAAAAATAGTGTATAAAGAAATGCCTGGTATTTGTTGGTAACTCTCATGGGAATTTTTCCCTTCAAATGTTCAGCCCTTTTATCCTCCTGTTCTTTTTCCATGGTCAGCTCAGCATCATGGAGTTGGTGATTATTGTTAGATGAAACTTGAATACTACCTGCACTTGGATATTTATTGGCTCATTATAAAGCTTATATGAATTATTATGGAGTTATGGAATCTCTTAAGCCCCTTGAGAGGAAAGTTATGCTTGTGTAAAATTATATTTACTTTTGTTACAAGAAAAAACACTGTTTCCTAATTAACAAAGAACCCTGGAAGCAGATTTGCTGAAATTTTCTTGACACAACCCCCTAAATCTGCTCATCTGAGGGTTTTTGTAGTCAAAAAACTTGGGTGAGCTTGTTTCACTTTGGAGATGTTGTAAAGAAACTTGTGAGAGTGTTTTGTCCAGAGTGAGAGAGAATTCTTGGCTGTATGAAAACTATAAGGATAATTTCCACATTTGGCTCTTGATTTTGGTTTCATTAGACACTGAAGAGGGTGGGAAGGTGTCCATCCACCCCTGCTCTGCACTGAGCCAAACCCGACATTCACTGTGAGAGTGAAAATATTTTATGCATTTTGTGCAGCCAAACAAACAAACTCAGTCACTAACAACCTGAGTCAATTCTGAGTAATTGATTTAGGGCTGAAAGGCTTGTGTCCTGTTACCAATCCCTTGAGCTATGCAGTCCCTAGAGAGGAAAATTATTGTGTTTTTCCATCCCCTGTCTGCTCACATGAGCAGACAGAGCAGGGCAGAGGAATGATGTGACACACACGTCTCTTCTCATGTATCAAAGCAGAGCTGTGAGGTCCAGTTTTAGTCTGGTTTTATCTCTAACCATGTCAAAGGACCTTCAATAAATAAGAAATACAATTTGCAATTGTTTGGAGTACGAGAAAGTCTTGAGTAGGTCCCTTCACTCTTCAAGTACTGGAATTTTCTTTATGTTTTTTCTCATCTGCAGCATTCTCAAGCCTCAGCTAAGGTCTAACCCTGGCCTGGATTTCTCAACATCCACACCAGTGGTTTGTGCTTTGCCTGGATGGTTTAGCACATGGACTTTGCTCTCCTCAAGGACTTCAGGGCTCATCAGGTGCTGGATCTTGGCTTTCCCAGGCATGGGAGGAACACAGTGGGTCTGTCCTGATGTGTTCATAAGCAAAGGAAAAGATTCAAAGCAAACATATGAAAACACCCAATTCTTGCCTCCTTGCAAATGTCTATCATGATTTAAACCACCACTTCAGCTTCTTTGGTCTCATAGGTTATAATTTCCTGTTATCAGGGTAAGGATGTTTTAAACAGCTTTTTGCAGATGATTAGGTATTTGCTGATCATTCAGGACAATTTACAAAGATAAATATATGTTAAATGGGTTTCTTGTTAAAACCAATGTACAAGTAACCCCTCGAGGCCAGACAGTAATTACTCCTAATAACAAATTAAAGCATTACCTACTTCTTTTCTGTTTTTCATTTTGAAGAGGAAATTACCTTACAGAACTGAATGGATTCAAAACTACAGGTTAATTTTTTTTTTTTATAAGGCCACTAAAAATAAGAAAGTAAAAAAATGAAGGGGGTAACATTCCTAGGGAAAGGAATGGTCTTGATCACATTTATTTTTGCAGTGATCCTGTGTAGATTTTGAAGATGTCTTCATGGGCTGGGTCTGGCTGTGCCTCTGATCACTCTCAAAGCAAAATTGTGGCTCCTTCCAGGGCTGGTCTGGGGGTCATTGCTCACAGCATCCACCACTGCCCCCATCCACCAGCCAGACCCTTGGGGCCCAGGGAAATCTCTTCAAAAGCCCTTTGCTTGTTAAAATCAAACCATACAATTGGCTGGAAATGGCTCAGCCACTGGGTGTTAATTTCTCCCAAAATATTTGCTGCATGGTGCTGTCAGATCCTGGTTGTATTACTTATGGTCTCTCCTTAAATTTACCAAATAGGTTCAGGTTGTGAATATCATGAGTTTAAAAGGAATGTTCTGTATCAATAAATGATTGCAGGAGAGCTGTAGGTTTCAGGGAGCCTCTCTGAGGTTCTCTGTCCATGGTTTAGTTGTTGACCTGGGAGTTTCTGGGATACAAGGATGGCAGGTGCTGTGCTCCTCTCCATCAGTCAGCAAACTGTCCATGGAAAGGGACTCCCCAGATCTTCAGAGTTTTGATGGAATAAATATCTGAGATAGAGTTGCTCTCACAGCTTTCCTATTGTTATAATTTCTGCTGAAATTGAGGGCAGTGCACACCTCCTGGTGAATCAGAGCACTGTGTTGGATACACTTCCTCTCGAGTCAAGCTCACTCCTTTGCTTTGGCTCATCTCCTTCATTTATGTACAACAACTACTTCAGATGTTTCTGGAGACTCTATAGAATTTGTTATGAGTAAGACATTTTTTTCATGAGTTTCTGACTTTTCACTTAAAAAGCATTTTCTATCTGGGTCTTGCCATCTGTTTGCAGAGCTGTCTTGCTAGACACACATTTTAGGCAATTCCCTGTGGCTTCTGAACCCAATTGCATATTCCCAGCTCTGTCAGAACCTGTCCCAAAGGCTGGGTAAAACTTATGGATACCTGGAGATCTTGCATAAATAATTCATCCCCATGTACTCACAAAGGTGTTATTTGTGGTAAGAAGCTTGGCTTGGAATACTCAATATTGTTAAATTCAGTTTTTCAGCTATGGGGTTTCTTAAATAGTCATTTCCCCCCCCTCCTTAGCTGAGGTTTTAGCAGGACTAAGGTCTTCCCAAGAGCTTGGACACTTGGCTCTCATGGTCTCCATGTGGATGCAGCACAGAAGGCACCTGGCAGTGAAATAGTAATTCCTTGCAAGTTTTATTTGGTGACAGAAGAACACTGGCAATACATTTGTTTGCACAGTGCAAGGTGCTGTCTCTCAGGAAAAAAACTATATAACAACTCTCCAGCATCCACTTTTTAATATTGTATCTCATTTCCAATTGTGGAACTAAAGATAATGGATAAATAGTTTGCTCCAGAGTAGGAAATTCAGCTTTCCATCTCATAAAGGCTTGATTTTGAACTGCAGGATCCTCAGAACTAATTTGTCCCTCTCTGAAATATTAGTGTTTTAAAGGATGTTTGAAAAAACACTTAGAAATATGTCTGTGTATCTGGTCAGCTCTTCTCAGGAAAACTGGGAATTAACCTGCATTAATGAATTACAGTGTTGTGATCAAAAAGTCCAGATGAATCTGTGTCACACGTAACACAATTAGTTATTTTCTCAGTTTGTCTTCAAATGTACCATTTTGTTTGGGAATATTGCAGATATATGTCACTCATTATTGATAGATTTGTCTGACTTCCTGTCAAATCTATGTACATTGACAAAAATCTATTTTGTTGTTTTTGTCACAGAAATCTATATTGGCATTTTTCCCCATGGAGATTTGGCTAGTCATTGTCAGCATGAGGTGCCAGCTAGAGCTTTTACTGTTTTTATTGTGCCAGCTGCTTTCTTGGCTTCAAATCTTTTGGTTCAGATTGTAAATGGGGGCGAGACATCCGTATCTAGCCAGCGTGCTCGATGGAATATGACAGGGACTTGATTTTTCATTTCTTGCTGCCTTTCTTAGTATTAGTAGAAGATGACAAGGATGGCTTTATCTTCTGACCAGCAGAGACAGTGGAGGAATGGAGCCTTGCATGTACAAGGGCCATGGGAAATGTTAAAATACAATTTTTTTTTTTGTATTTTACTGCTCATTCCTACTGTGTGTTTCTTGGTTGTTTGATTCTTTTTTTTTTTTTTTCTTGTGAGGATCTCTGAAGACATCTTGGAGTTGAGAAAAAAAAAATAATTTCCAAGCCTTTTGGCTAATGTTAAGTCAGGATCGTTGCATTCTTTTCATAATTGTTTTGGCCTAAATTGTTATAACTGAGCACACACCCTCTGAGAAATCAGGTCTTTCTGAGGTGCTTTTAGTTTGTTTGGAGGCATCCAGGATCACCAGCAAGCTTGACAGGGTAGGATTTAGCTAATAAATAGTTCACATTTTAAGCCAAATTAGGGCTTTTTTTAAAAAAGCATTGGCAACTTCTGCAATCGTAGCACAAATCTTGTGATATTTGCTATTGTCCCTAAAGCCCCAATGGCTGCAGAAAGGATGTTAATCTGAACATGTAGCCCTTCATAAAGTATTTTTCCAGCCCATGCATTTCCAAAGAAAAAGCTTAAAACCAGGAACCGTGTTAGAGCTGAGCAATGAAACCCAGCACAATTCCTGAACCGCTTGGGTTTTAAAGCCAGCCTGACTTTCTGCATCCTGGCTCGTGGTTTGGAAATGCTGAGGGCTGGTTCCCTGCTTGCAGTGGGTCCCAGCTGGAGGACAGGGTCTGTGTTGTATTGCAAACCTCAGGAGGGCAGGATGGCACCGAGGACAAGACCCCAGTTGTCCCCACGTGTCCCCACCGTGGCGTGGCTGGAGGCTGCAGGAAGCCTGATCCTCCTCTCCACAAGCCACAGGGTGACTGCAGGACGTGCAAACCCCACCAAGTTCAGCTGCCAGGTGTGCCAAGGTCCCACATCAGCACGGGCTTGGGGCTGGGCCAGCTGCCCAAGAAGTGCCCAGGGTCCCCACCAAGCTGAAGCCACTGCTGCCACAGCTCCTCTGCTGCTGGTACCCAAGGTAGCTTGATTAAACTTGGATGTGTAGCCACATGCTGTAATCATTCCCTCAATGACTGCAAATTTGGCCTTGTTGATCTTTTAAATCCTTGCATTTTCAGAGTGCCAGTTCGCTGTAAATCACACACATTCTCCATTTTCTTTATTTGATTCCAGAAAACTGTCTCTGTGCTGAAAACAAGTCTTTGAAAAATGCTCGTGTATCCTGCTGTCCTCTTCTACTTGGGGTGATTGCATAATTAACCTGGCCAAGTATCAACCATACAAGACTTGAATGCATCCCAAGTTCAATTGGGGAGGTTTTTACCATAAGAATGTGCCTGTCCTGAGACTAAAACACAGGTTAGATTTCCAAGTTTCTGAATATTGCTCAATGAAAGAAGAATATGTTGCCCATGAGAGAGAGAAAAAAAATCAAATGGTGGTGTAATCTATAATCAAAAGCCCTAATGGGCACAAAGCATTTTAGAACAAAGGTTTGCTGAATCTGCAAGGATAATAAAAGTGTTAAAGTCTGAGCAGAGAAACGTTCTTATTTACTAACGTATAAGAAGGTTACTAAAGCACAGATAAAAAGCTCACAGAGCAGACAAAGCTCTCTGAATCCTTTTTCTTTTCCTGCAGTCAGATATGAACATATGATACATGAATATTTATCAGAACAGCAGATAACTAGTAGCTACAGTTGGATTTAAACTCAGCAAACCATGGCTTGCAGTTTGTGCTCACAGGGGCTTCGTGCAAGTGTATTTTATTCCTTTTTCTTTTTTCTTTTTTTTTTTTTTCACGCTGTTTTTGTACTCTGTATATGCAGTCTTGTCTCCCCTAAGCTGTCTTTTGATTCTAACTGAATGAACCTAAAAATACAGCGAGGATCTTCAATACAAAACCTCCAGTGCATATCAACTAAAGGCTGACAAGGTTTTCTACGCTCAGGCTTGACAGGACTGACTTTCAAGCTGTATGTAGTCAAATCCAGAAATCTCCAGATTTAGACCCAGCTTCCTCGTAACTCTCTTCAGGTTATGTTGAAACATTTATGAACCTCCCAGAGCCTGGTCTTGCCTCAGTTTTGTAACAGTGTCTGCAAGCTGGTGATGCAACCGCAGTTTCACACTGGTGTAGCTGCAACTCCATCATCTGCTACCCGCAATTTTGGGCAGCAGAAAAGTGGAGGTTCTGCAGAGAAAAGGGGGGAGCTGGTTTATTCCCATCCCTGTCCACAGTTAGAGGGATAGGTGGTGATTACAGGAAGGCAGCTGTACACTCAATCTTTGCTTTTGTGTGCAGCAGCATCATGGGCTGGCTCCGAAAAAGATTCCTCCAGAGCAGGGAGATGGGAGCATTGAGGGTGTGGGATTAAAAAGATTCCTACAGAGCAGGGAGATGGGAGCATTGAGGGTGTGGGATTAAAAAGATTCCTCCAGAACAGAGAGATGGGAGCACTGAGGGTGTGGGATTAAAAAGATTCCTCCAGAGCAGGGAGATGGGAGCATTGAGGGTGTGGGATTAAAAAGATTCCTCCAGAGAAGAGAGATGGGGGCATTGAGGATGTGGGATTAAAAAGATTCTTCCAGAGCAGAGAGATGGGAGCATTGAGGGTGTTGAATTCAGAAAACACCCTTGGCAGTGAGAGCAGTGAGCTAGGAACCATTGCAGTTGGGAATGACCATGCACTGACCAGTTCTGCCAAGCTCAGCCTCATTTGAACCCTAAAAGCTACAAATGCGAGGAAAGGAGACTGGGGTTGAGTTGATGGCCGCAAAACCATAGAATGGTTTAGGTTGGAAAGAACCTTAAAGTCCATCTCATTCCACCCCCTGCCATGGGCAGGGACACCTTCCACCATCCCAGGTTGCTCCAAGCCCCATTCAACCTGGCCTTGGGCACTTCCAGGGATCCAGGGGCAGCCACAGCTTCTCTGGGCACCTGTGCCAGGGCCTCCCCACCCTCACAGGGAAGGATTTTCCCCTTTCTTTAACATAACCCTGCTCCCCGGCAGTGTGAAGCCAATTCCTGTGCCCTGTCACTCCAAGCCCTTCTAAAACCCTCCCTCTCCACCTTTCTTGCTGGCTCCCTTCAGGTTCCTGGGCAGCTGCAATCAGGTCCCACAGTCCTGGAGGTCTTTCCCAGCCCTCATCACCGTGAGGTGTGACCCTCCTTTCCCCTCCTTTTCCCCAGGGCTGTGTTGCAGCAGTAACTTTTCCCCGTGCTGGAGGCAGATTTGCACAAGTGTGGCGGAGGGTGAGGGGGAGAGGTTAAAGCACCAGAGCCGGGGGCTCTGCATCGCCCTGGGGCTGCCAGACTGATTTTATCGAAGGTTAGCTTTGATTAAAGATCCTCGGTGCTCATGTCAGAAAGGCTGCTCTGGGCCAAACCAAAATTCCCTCCAGCCCGGTAGCCTGTCTGCAGCAGTGGCCAGTTTGGGAAGCTGTGTGGGAATAGGCCTTTGGAATGCCTTGCTGGCTTTGGCTAGGTTGTGTTTTAGGGACTTTCTGAGTCTGCGGCTGTGGGGGAACGGCTGAAATTTAGGCTGCTCATCCCTAAGCTTTTGTAATCCTTTCTGGAGTTCACCAGCGCTTTTTTGCCACTTTGTTTCTTAATCTTAGTTTGCTCAAGTGGAACGCAGGTTAATTGTTCCTCTGCAGGCTCCTTGTTTTGCTCAGTCTCTGAGCAAAAAAAAAAAGGCAGAAATGAGAAACAAAAACTATTCCCCTGTTACAGGAACATCTTTTTCAAGCTAAGCTGGGTTGGCTCTTGCTCTGGAGCCAGACCTGTAATGGCTTCTTTTTCACATAACAATACAAAATATTATTTTTCCTTTCATCTGTTGTTTTTCAGTTACTGCTTTCATCATAATATAGGCCAGGGCCTCCACAAAGGCACTACCAAGGGAATAGAAAGGTCACTAACATGGGATTTATTATTTGATCTGTTCTTTTTATTACAGGGTAAAGTGGAGAAAAACTTCAGTTTTGAACCCAAACCTTTATGAACTGTCTAGTCAGAGAAGCAAGAAGAGTTTTGCATTCCTGGTTTGGAAAGTGTTGCTGTGGTTTACATTACAAACGTGATGTAAAAAAAAATTAAGAAAGGATCTATTTTCTGCTTTGGTTTCAGATACAGCTGAAATCTCTCAAGGGTCCAGGATACAAATCCACTGAGGGTTTTAAAGCAAGTAAAGCAATTTTGGCTTGGGTGGGATGTAGGTCATATGCAGCAACACATGAGAAAGCAAGGCATATGGCAGTGCTTGCCCTGACCTAGAAGAGCCATAAAACCAAGGTTCAGGCAGGACAAAGAGAGGAGGAAAAGGTATAAGAAAGGGGAAATTACAGAGCATAGGAGAGGATTTACTCAGAGGTTAACTCAGGAGGGATGCATGTGTGGGGAATTTTTTCAGGGAAGGTGACAGGCAGACTTGAAGAGCTCAGAAATGTGAGAGGGGAGGGAGATATGCTGCATAATGTAAGAAAAATTGGCCGAGGTGTAGAGGGGAGAGGTTTTTATTCACAGTCTTAAAGTAAGATAAGGGTCATCTGATTCATCGTGACCTGACTAGAACCAGCTAGGAGAGCTGGACTGGCTCCATGTGAGTCATTTTCCTGCACCCTGAGCCATTATTATTCTTATTGAACCAAGAAACTACGCTGCACTCACATGATAAGATTTTGGGGGAAAAGAAACAAGAGAAGAAAGGACATTTGGAGTTGGAGGATTTGGTTTGCTTACATCCAACTGTCTCGTTGCCCAGGGTTGTGAAAAGAGATCTGCCACCACTCAGGAACCTCCTGCTGCTGGTCCTGGCATCAGGAATGGGGCAGGAGCTGCACCTTGGGGCAGGTGGGGTCAGATCATGTAAATGCTGCTGAACTTTGTTGTCCTGGGAGCCCCTCCAAAAACCTGAATGCCAAGCTGGGCTCAGAGAAGCACACCAATATGCACATGTTTTCTGTGATGATTTTAGAGCTATGAGCTTCACAGAGGCACAGAAGTCAACTGGAAAAACTTTCTTGTGACTCAGCACTTCATTTGCACATGTGGACACAGAAGCATCTGGAAGTCAAAACCCATGGCAAAACATCCAAACCAGGGTTTTTCAGAACTCAGGAAAAATATATTTTCGGATTCTGGTTCAAGCCTTTGGTTAGTTGGTTGTTTAACAAAGCTGGGTCACAAATCTGTGCAGTCATCTGGATTTCTGTGGGAGTCATTTTTTGATTTTTAAAAGAAGATTTATTTTAAAATAATCTTTAGGCATGGGGGGCATTAGGCATTTACATTTTCACTGTAAAAAATGTGTGATCTTTGAGGATATATAAGGTGGTAAAACACAGCAACTTCAGTGTTTTGTGGTTTTCCATTGGCAAGGGGTAGTGGGAAGAGGGCAAGGAAGGTCAGCAGATAATTCAGGAGGGAATAACAATCTGTCTGGAGACTAAGAACTCCCAAATTAACTGGTGTGGTCACACAGGTTGGGTATATCACCCTGCTCACCTCTGGAAGTAGAAAACCCCCAGAAGCTGAGTTTGATTGCCTGAGGCTTTGCCCATGGGACTGGATTGCTTGAAGGGTGGTTAGGGATACCTGGGGGATATCTGGGATGTGGGGGATATCTGGGAATGCCTCCTGGGTCCCTGAGGCTGTCCCCACAGGTCCTTGTGCAGATTGCAGCTCTTGGCAGCTCCTGTGGGACAAAGAGGTTGATGAGCTGAAGTCACCTCAGGACACCCGTCAGGGAGCCTGGGGACCATCAAGGTGTCAGTTCTTGTCTCTTTTTTGGCTGCTGTGTTGCACTAGAGGTCTCTGGGGGGGTTATGGGAGGTGGGAAGGTAACAAGTTAAGATTTCTTCCCCTTATCTTCCCCTGATCCATCCTCCAGTGGGTTTTATCAGTTCTGCTCTGACTCAGCTTCTTCCTCCCCCTCATTATCCTACCTGATGGTTCTGATTTCATGATCCCCTGCATGAAGAGAGGAACAGACAGAGAGCACCCAGAGCCTGTGCAGGCACAGATGCAGCACCAGGCCAGGGTGACTCAGCCCCATCTAAGGCACACAGACCTGAAATGCCCCCAGTTAACTGGGTGGGAGTCCTTTGGACCAGGCACTGAGGGCCAAGATCCTTCCTATTCCTCCTCTGCACAGCTGGTATGGGTTCAGTGCATTTCTTTGATATAAAAATAGCTTTATATCAGTTTCTATGGTCAAATCTTTTCCCTTCTCTGACTGTTACAGTGTTGTTGTCAGTCACTGTCACCCATGGAAAAGTCTGAACTCTCTCTATTAAGGCAGGAATATTTTATGGGCATTTATCCATGTTGCCTATTTCCAGATGAAAACTAGATTCAGCTGCTGAGTCCATGCTACATCAAATTCCAGGCTGTGGGATCACAGCTGCCCAGGGCAGTGGTGGAGTCTCCATCCCTGGAGGGATTTAAAAGCTGTGTAGATGTGGCACTTGGGGACATGGCTCAGTGGTGGCATTTTCAGTGCTGGGGAATGGTTGGAGTTGATGATGTTAGAGAGTTTTTCCAACCTAAACAACCCTGTGATTCCACGATTTCTCTGAGCCTCCACACCTGGGACAGCTCAATTCCTGGAATACAGTCACACCTGGATCCTCAGGGATTTGTGCACTTACCTTTCCACCACCACATCCTACAAAGGCATCTGTTTTGGCACCAAAAAGAAGCTGCACCACACATTTATTTTAAGCTTTTAGCTGGCCAGAGTCTCGTCACTATTCTGTGCTTTGAGGGTGGGTGTGCAGCACTCAGGGTGTTTCTGCATGGCTCTAGGAAAACTTCCTGAGCTCTTTCAGAAAGCACATCTGCCCTTCAGCTCACCTTGACTGGAGCTCTTCCACACCCAGGGGATGTGATAGGCCAAAGCACAAGCCCAAGGTCGTTATCACTAATATTTCTGTACTAACATATTTTTAGTTTTTCGCTTAGGGATCAGAGAAAAGGGAATATTCGGAGGGGAAATAATTGGGAAAATGAGTAAAGATCCATAGCTTGAGTTTATAGAATTCCCACAAAGCTTTAGGTTAAAGTATCTAAGGCTAAAAAAAAACAAAAAATGGAATGGTTTGGAGGATTTAACCTCACAACATTACATCCACGTGCCAAAAAAAGAATTCTGTGTTCAAAGAGTATGAATCTTATATCCCAAAGGGAATCTTGCAAAAGGAGATTCCTGAATAGGTGGCTCTCTCTGACACTGGTGCATTTGCTGTAAGTGAAAATTCAAATGTATAGTTGATATAACAGTTCAAAATGCACAATTGACTTTAAAAGTGTGGAGAAATGGTTTAGTTTGCAAATGAATTATGGGCATGTAATGGCACATCTGTTCAGACATGCTTTCTTGGTGCAGTCTTTTCCAAGTCCTATTTCCCCTGTGGTAATTCACTTTGGGTGAGATTCTGCCATTTTTATTCATATTGTACAGTAGCTTGTTTTATGCATAACTCTGCTGGTATAATGAAGACAGAATAAAGCTAAAATTTACTCGAGAAAGGACAAAAAGAAGGGCATTTCCAAGACTTGTCAAAGATTAAACCCAAAGTTTCAGGTCACTTCTCTCCACTTGAAGCTGCCTATTTATATATTCAGAATAGCTGACCAGCAACATTTGGGTTTTAATTTATTTTCATATAGCATTTGCCTTTGGGGAGAGATGGGTTTTTTTAAGTTGAGTGCTCAGCCCCAGAAACGAAAGCTTTGTCTCAGTTTAGAAGTGACTTGTGGGAAGCTGAGGATCCAGAACTTGATTTTGATCTAAAACGTAGCAGACAGTGCAAATCCCCACAATATGTCTTGTCAAACCAACTTCTGTGAGAATAAAAGTCACAACTGATGGAAGGTCATGTATCCAATGCATCCAAAACAAGGACCTCACTCTTATAATGGAAATAATTGCCAAGGGGAAAAATTATTATTTTCTTCTAAGACCAATAATGGGGAAATTTGTTTTTTTGTCCCTTGGATGTTGAAGTATTACCTGAAGACATTGTAAATTCAAGACCAGCTAAAATACTTGAATTGTTATGGCCTTTAACTTGCCTTCATTATTGCTTCCCTGATCTATAGATTCATTTTATGCAGACCATATGCAGTTAAAAATAACTGGAGTTGCTATATTTTATATATGCCTTTGTAAGCATTTCCAACTGCAGAGGGATTTTTTTTTTATAAATACAGAAAACCCCAACAAGTTTTATGTTTTCATTTCACCTCTTCCCTTTTTATTTTTTTATAGAAATGCTACAAAGGGGAACTTTTGATAAGTATTACCAGCAAAGCCCAGTGTTGCAACAGAGTTAAGTGCAGCAGAGTTTCTATTTAAGGTTACCTGGCACAGTCAGCTCAGCCAGATGTACTTCTGCTATTGGATAATCTCATTTGCTGACAATGTGCACTGCTTTAAAAAAAATCCAAAAAGAAAAAAAAAAGGAAGTGCCTAGGTGACTTGTATCCAAATCACACATATTCTTTTAGTTAAAATGAAATGTGAGCCTGAATTTAGCCTTTAATTACATTTCCTTCCCTACCTCCAACAAACAAATTTTTATAACCTCTCCAATGAAGAAAGTCATATTTTGTGAATTACTTGCTTGGAAGCTTACCAGGAGCAAAAGTTATTTAGGAAATTTTCTATTATTTGTATCACTCACAGATTATTCACTAGATTCCCAAGTACTCCATAAGATTAATTATCCTTTTCAAAGAGTTCTGTGTATAAGTTTGTTTTTGTTTTAGAGCTTTTATCTGAGTTCCTCTTTGGCAAATGGAAATTGTGCTTGTGAAGAAGGAAGCATAGCATGAAACCAGGATCCATCACACTGTGTTTAGGGGATATATAATAGAGCTCTTACAACATGTTAGGGACTTAAATAATTTCAAAATCTTATTTTTATAAGAATCTGTGCCGTGCAAGCTGGGAGATAAATCAACAATAGGAAGAGAAGAGTTCTGTATGTATCTGAAGACATAAAATATTATTGCTTAAGTGAAGCATTAAAAATAAGTATTACTTAAATTATCATCCCTAATAAGATATGTCTGTCATTTTTTCATTTAGCATTGGCTCTGAGGAGGCTGCATTGTTCTGTCAGGATTAAAAGATGAAAAACCCATCCACATTTGAGCATGTGCTTAAACAAGCAAGACTAAGTATTAGATCTGAGTCCTCTGTACCTTGAGAAGCATTTTTACAACTGGAAAGTTGTTCAGCTCAGATAGTTCATCCATTTTCCAGAGCCTTTTAAACCTGAATAATATATTGAATGTCAGAACGTTATAAAACCCCTTTAACTATTAATATCTATTAGTTAATAGCAATATAAATTCAGCCATAAATTCAAAAAAGCAGATGACTTTATCCAAACAAAGATTTGGTGCACAGTTAAAGTGTTAATATGACAGTGTTGGCTCCTCTTCCACCCCTTGGTGGAAGCATTTTTGTTTAACATGATCAGGGCTTTGAAATCATTGCAATGGAAATCAATACTGGGCAATTGCAAACAAAAATTTTATGGAATGCATCCTTTGAACAAACAGCTGCAAATATAAAACTAATTGTACAGAAAGAGCTGGGTGCAGGAATCCACCTGGTTGTAGGCTTGGGATATAACATCAACATATATTAAAGGAATTTATTTCCCCTATCAGCTGAGGAATCTTTGTTTTCTGATAAACTTGTGGCCATTTTATACTTGTGGCCATTTTATTCTTCCTTTTTGTGGACTAGTGAACAAGTCCCTGGCAAACACATTGGCAGGAAGCTGGTTTGGAAATTGTCAGAGTATATGAGCAAAATTTTAAGTTGTCCATGAAATATTGATGCCACTGCTGTTTGCTGATTCTTTAAATGTGCTCACAGTAGCATTTCTGAACTGTTCTGTTTAATTTACACCAGGAATAAAATCAGAAACATGCTAATTATTGCATTTTTTTTAAGAGTGCACTAAATAATGACCGGTTTGAGTGAGTCTGTTCACAGGAGGGAATATCCACCCCGTTACCAAATTCTTAACCAAGCCTTACACATCCTACACCCCGGAAAGTCACAGATTAGACATCCCTCATGTTTCACAATCCTGTCCACCCTCTTTTACCAGGAAAGCAAGCCCTTTGGTCTTAAAATCACTTAATGTGGCAAAAGCGTATAATAAAAGAAAACAGAGGGAGGGAGGCTGGCAGGAAGCTCTTGATCCTTTTACAGAAACTGCCTGTTTGGCTGGGCAGAAGCTGCTGGAGAGCTTTAAACTTTCTTTTACATGCAAAGGCTCTTTGGCTTCTCTTTGGGGCAGACCAAAACCCTTTAGTTTCTAGCAGCTGCAGCCACATTTGCAGCATCCATGACCATTGTACTTGGGTCAAATGCTGTTTAAACCATAAGACTGTGCTTCAAAAAGCAGGATCTCTGATTCTCCTCCATTTAGGACACTGCAACCTCTTCAACCCCTGAAGCAAATGGGGCTTGAGCATCTTAGTTCTTTAGAAAGAAATCTTTAGATCTTTAATTTTTTTTTTCCTTTTTGACCCCACTCTGCCCATTGGCACTCCACCTCCACATGCCTCTTTTTTTTTTTTTTTTTTTTTNAAAACCACAAACTTCTTCAGCAAGCTCTGCTTTCCTCTGGAAAGCCAAGACACTGAGGCTCAGCACACAAATCACATGCTCGTGCCTTCAGTACTCACAAACCACCCTGCAGCTCACTTCAGAAAATTATTAAACTTAGTAGGTTGAAAATAAATGGGTTGGGGTGGTGATACCTCGGGATGCATGTTGGCGTAGCCAGGAGGAGAAAGAGTCCTGGGGGGGTGATTTAAAGTAAAGAAAGGGAGTATTTAGTGAATATTTAGAGAATGTAATTATTTAGGGAATAGCATGCAACAGTTACCTCGCACACAGTTGTGCAGAGGCCTCTGAGGAGGTTTTATTACAAAACAGATTATATTACAAATTGGCAGTGGGGAGGTTCACCATCACCCAAATAACTGGCAGAGTGTTTCCACCCGTCCCTGATCTTTTTGGCCACAGCAGTATCTGCTCACCACAGGTACTCGTGGGTCTGTCTGTCTGTCTGTCCTAGCTGGCAGTTGTTCTCAGTGGGTTTATTCTACGTGCTGCTGTAGATCAGACGTGCAAGGAAGATGCAGTGAGGGTGAGGCCATGCAAGCCACTTCCTTGGCCAAAAGTGTGAAGTGTGAGAGCCTGGCCTTTCTGTCCTCTGATTCTGTTTGTAAATTGTTCTGGTTTTCCTTCTCTGGGCCAGGATTCATTCCTGTACACTGTGAGAACAAGTGATCATGGCCTGACATGTGTAGGGAAAGAATTAAAATGGAAATCCCATTCAAAGCCTTAGGGCTCAGGCATGGCAAGCCTGCAAGAAGCTGGCACTGGGAATGCAGACACAGCTCCAGAGTCTGCTGGGAGACAAAGGGGTGTGCCTGTGCCATGGAGCTGCTTTGGTCCATCCTGCACTGGTACCTATTGCCTGCAGCTCCTGGGGAATTTTTAGCTACTCTTCTTTCATCCAGTTAGTCAGGGAACTGAGGCACTTGCCAGGTAGGGTGGGTTGGCCGTGGTTGGATGCTGGGTGCCCACCAAACCTGCTCAGTCACTGCCTTTCTCAGCTGGGCAGGGCAGAGAAAACACAGCAAAAAGCTCACAGGGTAAGATAAGGACAGGGAGAGATTCCTCACAGTAACTGTCATAGGCAAAACATGCTCATCTTAGGGAAATTAGTCAATTTATCACCAATCAAACTAGAGTAGGATAATGAGAAACAAAAAGTAAGTCTAAAAATGCTTCCCCCCCAACACCTCCCACTTCTTGGGCTTAACTTCACTTCCAGTTTTCTCTCCCTCCTCCACTCATGGTGCAGGGGGACAGGGAATGGGGGCTGTGGTCAGTTCTTCAGAGGTTTCTCTGCTCCTTCCTCCTCAGGGGTTGGTCTCCACACTCATCCACTGCTCCAGCCTGGGGTTCTCTACATGGCAGACAGCCCTTCATGAACTTCTCCAGTCTAAGTCCTTCCCTTGGGCTGCAGTTCTGCATGAACTGCTCCAATCTGGGTCTCTTCCATGGGGTCAGTCCTTCAGGAAGAGGCTGGGCCATTGTGAGTCCCTTCCACAGAGTCACTTCTTCAGGAACTGCTCCAGTGGGAGTCCTTTCCATGTGTTCATCTCTTCAGGAGCTACTCCATTTTGAGTCCCTTCCATGGGCTCAGTTCTTCAGGACCTGCTCCACCATGTGTCGTAAGTGGGGTCCCAAGTCCTGCCACCAAACCTGC
This sequence comes from Buphagus erythrorhynchus, assembly GCA_013400855.1. Taxonomy (NCBI): domain Eukaryota; kingdom Metazoa; phylum Chordata; class Aves; order Passeriformes; family Sturnidae; genus Buphagus; species Buphagus erythrorhynchus. The sequence continues at coordinate 222,136 of VZTT01054053.1, forward strand.
TTCAGCTTCCACTTCTAGGAACTCCCCACAGAAGCCACTGTAGCCCTCCTGCTACCAAAACCTGCCCCTGCAATCCCAAGACACCAGGGAACAAACTAGGACTGGTGCCAGGTGGCCAAGCTCACCCTGGTGTCCCAGGGCTGTCCCTCCAGGTGCCACTCCAGGGCATGGCTGTGGGCTGTGCAGGTTTCCTGGCTGAGCCCAGGAGCAGCACACTCTGCTCCCCTCCTGAGCACAGCATGATCCTGACCTCACACAAGGGCAGGCAAAGCCAGTTCTTCAGTTTGCTCTTGATTTTTTCCATATTCTGCTCATGGCTCATTCCCTTCCTTCTCCTGCATTCAGGGAATGTCACCGTGCCTGGCTCCCACTACAAGGGATGGGTAATGGAGAAGTTTCATCACCTCTCCCCAGACTGCAGGACCTATGCTCAATCTTTCTGCTGTCAACACCAAACACACACTGTTATGATTATAACATGAAGACAAGGATCCTGTTTTATCTCAAAGAATGCGAAGGTTTATGAAGGGTTAAAATAATCTAACATCTTTTTTTTTTTTTTTTAACCCTCCCCATCACTCTCTCTTCTTTTTTTTTTTTTTTCTCCACAATGGCAAATGTTATTTATATTAAGGGGAAAACCAGCACAGCCTTGCCAGATCGAGCTCACTTCTCTTTGCCAGCTAAAACACAAAGCAGAATTACAGCGTTTTTGGTACCTGCAAAACAATCTGAACACAGTGTTCTGTCATCCTTTGAAATGGCAAATGGAAGTCATTTAAACCAGATGAGTGACTGGACAGGGAATTACTGCACCTACAGCACAGGATATACAGTATGTGCACCTATTTCAAGGGAGCTAAAGTGGGTGGCCGGAAGAAAGGAACTTTTTTCCTCATTTAACCTGTAATTTGACAACATCTGCAAAGAATTATCCCTGGTACTGGCATTGTAATTGTTGTATCTAACATCAATCACCGGGTACGGGAGGTTGCTTTAAATAGATGTTAGTGCATTACAGTTTCAAAACATGAAAGCAAAAAAAAAAAAAAAGAAAGTAATGAAATACGTGAATTGGTAGAGAAATTAATTACTGGAAACTTTGACACTAATTTATTATTTAAATAAGACATGTAACTGGCCAGGGTAGTGACTGCTTGGGTTTGACCCCATATAGTTTGGCAAGTGTTAGAAAACAGAGGCCACTACATTCCAATTTATAAAAATTATAACTTCTTTTTTTCAAGTCTCTATTAATACACAGAAGAAGAAAGGGATTAGACTGACTCATATTTTACACTGAAAGGACTGCAAGTAGGAAAGCTTCCATAAAGTGTATGTCTTTAAAACAAAGTCCTTCCTCCCCAGCTCTTTCAGTGGGATTTCTGTCTTTGACTTCATCAGAAACACGATTACAGGGAACAAGCTATGCACGTTTTTGGACAGCAAAAATTGTAATTCCAAGCATGCTCCAGATTTCCACTAGCAGCTCAGCAACTACAGGAGTAAATTCACATTCACAAGTTATCAAATTTCCAGCGTGTATCCAATTTTGTATTGGGTTTTGATTCATATTTGTGGCTGGATGTGAATCAGGTCCAGTATTTGTTTCTCAGAAATGTCATGGAAAAGGAAATCATTGGGTGCAGGGGTATTCACAGCCAAACACAACGCACAGTACCACTATCCAGCCTGAGAGCCAGATGAGCCATTATGATGGTCATGGGAATTTTACTTAACCTGGGAAAATGTTTTAGAGACAGAGAGAAGAAAAACCTTGCACTGTGGTGTCTCAGGCATCTCTAATAACCACCATGTTATATATATAATGTGTACACATACGTGTTCAGCCTGAAATATTACACCACATTTTTAGAATTTAGGCAGTAAATTACATTATTTTTCCTTTTTTCCCCCCATTTTTCTTCTTTTTCTTTGTTTTTTTTCCCCTCTTTCCCTGTCTTTCTTTCTGTTTATTTTTTTTTTTTCTTTTTTTTTTTTCCCTTTCCATTTATCTTTTCTGGGCAAAGGCACTGATAGGTCTTCCTGAATTCTCTTCCTCAAACTTTGGCTGCTCCTTTTACTCACCTGAAGCCTTGCCTGTAGGCAAACGTCCCAGCTGTGTCTCACATTTTTGTGTTTACAGGATAGGGAACCTTTTGCTCAGGAGCTGTTGCTCATAAGGAACCCATCATCTCCAACAGGATATCCCCATAAAGCTATTTACATGCATATGTGGAGTAAGGTTCTCTTAACAATTCTTACTTTAACATCTCATCACATAAAGTTTAATGGATTTCACTTCTTTAAAGACAAAATGCCATTTCTATATATAGTTGCCATTACCTATGCATTCAACAATTTTGAATATTGGTTAATGGAGGTATAACGTTGCATAACAACAGTATATTATTGCTTTAAAGTCAGTCCTCCCAGATTTCATTCTTTTCATCTAAAAACTCTATAAAATCACCTCAAAAATGATCCAGCTGATGAGGTTGGAAGGGCACAGCTCTGTCACAGCAAATGGATCCCAGAGTCATCACACTGCAGTGGTGACCTCTTGAATGTGTTCCACTAAGACTGTGTTGTAAAATGCTGCCATTTGTGGTGAGAAGGAGCTCATAAAATGCTCCAGGGAATGTTTACCTTACTGTTCATATGGGGCTTAGGGTTCTGCTGTTCAGCTTGTATGAAATCTTTAGCTTCCCCTTAAAAATAAGCCTTATAGTCCTATATCCCTTCAAACCTGTTCCAGCCCAAAAGGTGTCTCAGTCCTTGGGCTGGCTGGCCAAGGGGCTCAGAGGTGATGGTCAAGAGAAGTCCATGTCATGAAGGTGTCATCCTCCTTAGCTGTGGTGCTGTCCAGGAACGTCCCCTTGAGAGCCCCACAGCACTGACAAAACCCTGAATCTGAGCTGGGAGTCGGTGGTTATTTATTAGGCCAAGGTTGAGAAACTGCTTTGCAAAGAGCAAAATCAAAAGGTAGATCTGATTCTAGCTGGGAGATGGGTAGGAGTGGCCTTGCACAGATGCTGTCTGGGAGCCCTCACTCACCTGAACAGGATTTACCTGAAAAGTTAATTTTAAGCCATTTTTTGTCTTGGAGTACTTGCCTGAGGAGAACACTCCCCTAGCTGCTTGTGGGCTGTTTTTGGTAGCTCCAGGCTTTGGCAGTGTAAATTACTTTTCTAGTTAAGATTAAGCAAACATCTTTAATTACCTAAAACTTTTCTTCTTATTTAATTTGCTGCTAAGGAGAAGGACAGCAAGTCTCTCTATGTATAATTGTCACGTGTGCACAGTGGGAAGGGTTGCAATACACTCTTCAGCAGCAGGTTTGTCTATTTGTTTGGAATTTTGCAGTGGTTCATTAGCAAAGTTTGACTCCATTGACGTGTATGGTGACCAGTGTCATTATTTATGTCATGTTTTTGCAGAGAAGGGACCAGCCCAGCTGTGTCTCTGGTAGTACAAGATGTGCTTTGGTGCTGGCTGCTTGAAACCTCTCAGGGTAGGTCAAGAGTGAGGATGGGAGCAAATTAGAAGGGTGAAGTCAATGACCAGGACTTAGTTTGGACCATCTAACCTTCAGTATCATAACAAAACACAGATACCCAGGGACCTGTGGGCATCCAGCTGTGGGCAATGGCATAGAATAGATTTTTAAAGTCTTATTTATGTTCAAATCCTCATTATCTACTCTGGAAATGTTTATGCCCTGCTGTTCTCAAAGTATCTGGAAACTCCACCACCTCCTGACACAGGGAAGTGAAAGCCAGGAAGGAACAAGCAGTTTTGTGCTGAGACCCTAGGACAGCTCATCCCCAGAACTTACCCTACACCACTGACTGGGCAGAAACAGTGTCCTTGTCACCCCGTGGCAACTCTCACCTCAGGGAATTCCCTTCCCTTGGAGTGACAGTGTTGGCACACACACCTTTCTCATGTAGACCAAGTCAGGAGATTGGAACTAGGTGGTCCTTAATGTCCTTTCCAACCCAAACCATTCCAGGATTCCGTGATTCTCTGATTCTATAAACTTTCGAAGAACACATTTCCATGTATAGCCTGACTGTAGTGCCAATAAGTCATTTATTTTATTCGGTATCATCATAATTCATAAAAATTCTCTCCCTCCTGAGGGAACATTTTATCATCTGATAAGGGGTAGCAGCAAGCCAAAAATATAAGGCCTTCACTAAATGATAAATACAGGATGACATAAGCTATAAAACATAAAAGAGTGAGCATGTGTAATACATGCCAAGGATGGCTGAGGATCAATTTAAACTAAACGTTTTCTGTTAACATGAGAATTTTTGTCAACTGGAGAAAATGAGAGGCAAGAAAAGAAGGATTTATGGAGCAATGTGTGGGAGGCATGTGGTGTTAAAACAGCTACGGCTGGGCCATGTTTGTTCTACTGTCTCAGGAGTAGTTTGTCCCATCCTCACTCTTCCTGGCAAGCTTCCTGATGCCTTTTGTTGGACACATTTGAAGGCTGAGGTTGGATGTGTCTGTGTTTCCTTGTTTGGGTGAACTCAGAAGTGGAAAGACTTATTCAGTGAGTCAAGCGTCCACCTGACACAGCCCCCCCCGATTAAATCTGTCACATCCCTTTCTGGGGCTCATGTCAATGCTCTGCTGGAGGTATTTTCCACGTCCCTTTCCCGTGGGGTGCTCACCTTGTGGTGCTGGTGTGGTGGCCCTGCTGTTACTCACGGGCTGAGCAAAATCTGTCCGAGCCCGCGAGGAGCCTTGTGCTGCTCATCCAGGGGAGGCACAACCTGCCCATTTAGCGCTCAGGATTTTCCAGCGAATTCATCACCACGCTTTGAGGCTTGCAGCCCACTCCCACCTCCAAATAAAATCCATTTTCTGATCCATGACCTCATCCCACATATAATATTTCAGCCCAGCTGCACGATTGGGTCCCACGTTTGCAAAACTCTGATTTCCCTGCCAGCTCAGCGCCAATTCTTGCTCAATTTTGGTTTATTATTTTTTTTTTATTCGGGCCCATCACTTCTTTGGCTACCTACATGGACACAGTGAGGCATATCACCAAGGCACTGGAGCCAGGAGAAGCAATCACACGACCTCCACGAGGCCAATTCTCCAAAGGTTCCCAGCGGGGAGCACAGATCACCAATCACTGCAGGCCTGTTTATGAGTTAGGAGAGCTTTCCAACTTTGAGTAACTTGCTGAGTTTATTTCAGGTATGCGCTTTTCCAAGCCCATAAACATTTAGCTTTTAATCTGCCGCATCAGAGAAGAAAGTGAAAATAGTTGTAAACAGAGAGCAGGGCTGGAACCCCCCTGTCTCCCCCTTTTAAGTGAGTGCATGGGCACATGTAGAGCGAGCAGTTCTTAGATATATAGCCCACCTAGGTAAAGCACTTTCAAATGTACTTCATTTATTTATTCTAGGCCCTTTTTTTGGCCCAAAATCATCAAAAATTGCTGTCTCTAGTTTCATTGTGCCCTTTTGAAATTGTCCAGATTTTGCGCTAAGAGTCTAAAGCCACAGCAAAGGAGCAGGCCAAGAGGAAAAGCTTTTGAAGAGTTCCCACAGCTGTGAAAACACGGGCCTCAGGCTGTGTGTAGAGTTACTTCAAACAGCTGCTTCAGGTGACTAAACACCTTGAGTCTCATTCATCAAGTGTTGTTTATACTGGCTGACAGACCAGACTTGGAGAATTAACTCTGAGAAAAAAAGATGTACTACATACCAAGTATGGGAAAGGAACCCAGTTCCCTAAATAAGAAAGGAGGAGGAGGGGGGGAGAAAAGGGGAAGAGTCCCTTTAAAATAAAACAGATGAGGCCTAATTTTATTTCATGTTAATAGGCCTTTTGATGCCCTTTGCATGTTTAAAATCAGAGGTGAAGGAGTATTGATGGTTTGCCACTTCGTAATCATGCAAATAAAAGCAATTTGAGTGATCCCTGTGCCTTGACAAGAAGCTCAGCTAACCTGGTGTAAAATCTCAATGGTTAATTAGGAGCCTTGAGTGACCTATTAAAATAAGACCCTTTTTCTCAACTATCCTCAACAGAGAATATCAGGAGAAAAAATATGCCCAGTGCTGCTGCCCCCCTGCTCCCATTTAGCATCAGATTGTGCAGATTCCACCCGTAGTTTTGGTGCAGGACTTATCACTCAGCTTGAGATAATGTTCTTTCATCTCATATCCATATGAGAAGGTGACATGATAAGATATTTGCAATCGTGTAACTGCTTTGCATGGATCAAAAGAGGAATGAAAGAAAATGACATGAGTCAGTGTCAAGTGAAGTGCTACTAGTTAAGTAAGCTTTAAATATTGAAGGGGATTTTTAATATTTCCTTTTAATCTCGAAATCTGTCACTTGGTGATTTTTTATAACACTGGAGTTGTTACTAACAACATTTTCCATGGTTTCATTCAATCCAAATGTGAAAACCCACCCCATCTCAGTCATGGCAAATGTTGTAATTTCTACTGGCAATTTCTCATCCACAACCCAGGCAGATTTCAAAGAAAAGGAGATGTTTTTCAGGCGCTGGGACACTGTTGGGATCCTGATGTTTGAACACTGGCAGTAGAACATAGGCCAACAGTGAGATTTCAGTGTTTTTCTTGTTGTTTTTCCTTAACAAGCAGTCAGACTGCAAGGGTGAATATGCTTTCAGAGACAAAAATAGCGTTCAGAGGAAGAATTTAGAATCACAGAAAATTATTTTGAAAGAAGATTGTTTCAGAGGCTGTTTCCCTGACAAACTTGGTAAATAGTTTGGCAGATCCTGAAGCTGTTGGATTTGCATATGCATATAGAAGGGCTGAAGAAAAATACCAGGTGGTTTTCTTCTTAGAGCTTTGGAATAACACAAAGTTGATGGCAGTAGATTTACATCTTATTCTCTGGGAAAAAAGAAAAAAAAAAAGAAAAAAAAAGAAAAAACACAAAGCAATTTCTCTGAAGAACAGGATTGAAGAGTAGCAGGTTTAAAATTGTATGTGAGGAATATTGATAAACCAGCTTCTCCCTTTATTTAGGGTGAGTTATGTCCTTCATTGGTTTTTGTCTAGGCTGAGAGAGGCAATCCTAATTGGATTAAAACCCCCTAAGTAATCCAGTGCATATCCAAAATAAGAAGATCAAATGACTGAAATAATATCTTACTCTTTTCGCTCCTGAAACAGTGATATCACTGGAAAGGATTAAAAATTAAGTTGTTTATGTCCCTGGCTGACATGACTTGGGACTCTTTCCCATGTCATTTATAACACAGTAATACTGGCCTTGTGGCTGATATCTACATCAGGCAAAAATGTAGGGGTGCTACACTTGGGAATTGAAAAAACCTGGAAAAACTGCAAGGTGGTTTCAGTAGCAAGGGTGTTAGGGGGTGCTGCAGTCCTGATTTGGGAAGGGCATGGATTGGAAAAAGTGGTGTATTTAAAACCAGGCACCTAGAGATGCTCAAGGTTGGTTGGAGACCTCGATAATGAAGGAGTTGAGCCCCAACCCCTTCCAGGCTGAGGAGGGTTTGGGGTGTCAGTGTCCCCTCCCTGTCCCTGCTCTCTACCATGGTGGCACTTTGTGCCTTGCCTGAGGGGCTCCATGCTGGCCAAGGGCATTTAGGCACAACTGCATCTTAAATCACCAAGATTAATGTATAACTGTGGTCATGCACAAAATACATCAGCTGAATATTGGTTCTCTTTGCAAGGCTCCAAGGGGGAGATAAAATAGATTTGCAATGTTTGTTTCCAAAAAAATTACTTTTTTGAGTCCAAACAAAATATTGTTTTATTCTGTTTTGCTCATAATTTTTGACTGAGCAGCTACTTTTAGCTTGGAATGGGTGAATTTTGGTGGATTTGGACGTTAAAGCACAATGGGCTCACAACTTTTAATCAAAGCAGGCGCCGGGTCTGTTTGGGCCGTGCTGTCCCTGACCTCCTCGCCCCTCTGGGGTGTTGGTGGATCTCATGAAACCCCTCTGTGAGCTGGAGAAGCTGTGATTGCAAGGCTGGGGAAGGAGGGTGGATCACCCAGGTGTCACTGTTTTAGGAGGTGAGTACCTCTCTCTTTCCCTCCTTGCCATCAGCACCGTGCGCTCTGCCAGGCTTCGAGTGCCGCCAGCCCGGCTCTTCATCCGCACGGGGCTGCCAGGAGCCACTTACCTTCCTGTCCCTTGCTGGGACTTGAACACTCTCCAGGTCCCTTGATTTCTCCCCCCTCCTCCTCCTACTTCCAGGCTGATTTTTTTTCTTTCTTTCTTTTTTTTTTTTNACAAAGTTTATTTCCGTAAGTAAAACCGAAATTTCCCTGCGAAAAAGTGGAAGTGCCTTCCAGGCTCGCAAATATTTTGTTTGCTCCATTTTACTGTTGCTGCTGTGCCTTTTCCATTAATTTGAGCCATGATATTTACATTTAAAAAAAAAATAATTTGCCTAGCGGAGTGAAATTGAAAGAATCTGATGATAATAAGGATTGCTATTAGTCGCGACTGTGTAAATGTGGTATTTTATAGAGTGTGGCTCCACATTTTGCAAGATCAGATCTGTCCTCTTTGGACACCTCAGAGGACAATTAAAAGGTAACAATAATCTGAAGGATGGTAAATAGTCACTCTGGGGGTATAAACAATCCCTTCTCATTTATTAACATCCCGAGAGTCCCAGTGTCAGTTTAGAGCAGCTCAGATCACCTTCATCGATGTGTTTGCCATGTTTCCTTAGGCTGAGCTTGGTCTACTGCTTAAACAAAGAAAATGCAGCAATAAATTATCTAGAATATACCTGTGCTCACGAGAGGCCCCTTTAAGCTTGCACAGCTTGTTATTTTTTTCACGTAATTTCCAATTTACTTTGTACTTTCAAAGTTTGTTTTGGCTGGGATTGAAATTTAATTTGTTCTTCAAAGAAACATAACAATGGAAATACAAAGAGGAAGCTTTTGTTCTCTCCCTAGGAGTTCTGAAAGGTAATAATTATGAAGTGATAAGATTCTAAATGAAAATGTCACTTGCAAAGGTTGAGGTTGAAAACAGCACAGACCTATGTAAAGCCAGAAAAGTCACATTTGATTCATGAACATAAATACAACCAGAATGATTTAATTTTAAATAATCTGATGATTTATTGTATAAATATTTTACAATTTTGAAAGGAAATTCTTCAAAGCATGGATTTCTGCAAGAACACAATGCAGCTTTGCAAAAACAGCACTCCTGTATTATTAATAATAATAGCAATAGTAGAAAGATTAATAAAATATCATAAACGTAGACTAGAGGAATAGTTATTTGTATAAATTCCAACAACTGCTATTCAACAATACCCTGAATCAGGTGTAGGAGTAAAGTTTTAAATTGTCTCTGCTCTGTTGTTACAGTGATCAGCATATCAATGGCTCTGTTTCTGCTCTACTCAACCAATGTTTAAAACAAATATATTCCTTCAAATTTAGCTTTAGGCACTGCATTTCCTTATTTATTTAACCCCTTCCACTTTCTCCTACCTGCCTGTCTTTCCTCTTGTTTATGTGTGAACCTGGATGTTTCTGTAAAGGGTGAGTTGTTAATTTTTAGAAAATTTGTGTTTACATACACATTACCTGGCTCCTCCTGTACATCTTAATCAGGCAAACTCTGCTTGAGCAAAACCTATTTTGGTGGAGTTTTCCCCTGAATTATATATGTTGGGTTTTCCTTCTAAACTCAGGAGTACATTTTACAATTAAAACATTGGTTCAGCATTGGAATTTGTGTCTGAGAGTTGTTGCTGCCCAAAAGAATGACCTGATAATGCTCATGGTAAATTCCTGCTACTCACAGTGACGTAAAGCTCCCACTCAGGTATTAAATATTGGAAAAGTTTTCCAAAGAGGAGATGCTGGTGGGGGTTGTGAAGTCGGATACAAAGGAGGGTCTGCATTTCCTTGCTGACAGAAACAGCTCAGCACTGATTGCCATCTCCATCTCATTTCAATTTTCCCTTTGAAAGAGATCAGACAATATTTTCAGCTCCTCCTTGCTTGTTTTATTTCCTCTGAAGTCTGGGTATAACTCGTGACCCAGCTCTCTTCCCTGTTCTCCTTTCTTTTGGCTGATGCATTTATTTTGTCACTTGATGTCCTGCTACCAGTGAGGCTGGAGGAACTCTGCCTTGCACTAAAAGTTATTTTTTTTTCAGTACCCAAAAGTTAGGTGATGATTTAGAGCGCACAAATACAGTTTTTGTTTCTGGCCTGGTTGGATAAGCTCATGTAGAATAACTTATCTAGAGATAGGTCCCAGTGGGTGATTAATTCATAAAATCTGAACCCATTTCTTATTCATAAAGATGCTTTTAAAAATTAAGTGTTGATAAAGAATTGTGAGTAAAACTGTTTTGCAGCTCAAAGCTGGGATATCTGTGTGCAAGGTTCAAAAGTCATTTTTTCCCAACATTTGTCCAGTGCTATCCTGGTAAGAGGGTACAAGTATGGAAAAGTTTTGTTGCAATCCTCCTTTAGTGGAAGCAGATTTTATTCTGTTCTTTTTTCTTTCTTTTACTGAAGGAACTCAAGAGTTTAAATGAAGCTACAAGTGTTGTATGAGTGTTTTAGTTGGAAAAGGGAATTTTATCAAAACTGTCGGTATCTCTGCGTGGTGGGTGATGATTAATTTCTAATTTCAAGCATGGCATATGGTATAATTCTTACTTGAAATGAACAAAATCACTTATGATTACCTGAACCACATCTGGCTCCAGTATTTTCAGGCAACTTTACCAAAACAAACAAAAAGGCAATACAGGTATTCATTTGAATAATCAAAAAAAAACAACAAACCCCCCCAAAAAACCCCAGTTCTAACAGCATTTATACTCCTTGCATTCACTTTTAAAATGTTATTTAAAAAGAAATATAATATGATTCTGTGATTATTAAAAAATAATAATATTGTTTAGAAAGGAATGTGCTGGAAGATGTTCTCAGAAACTATTTTAAGAACATATGCTAATTGGAAGGATAATTTTGTAGAAGTTGTATTGGATACCAACATTTCGAAGATCTTACTTCTTTCTTCACTTACAAAATTACAAGTTTGCAAAGTACTGAAATATTTTGTTCTGTCACTGTGTGATAGCAAATCCAGTAGACCTTCTATGAACTGCCTATAAATGACTGGAGGGTGGGTGGAGAAATTGGGGCGTGTAGTTAATATTCACATTTCATTTTGCTTTCTCTCTCAACTTTTTAAAAACATTTTTCTCATGGCTATAATGGGCTCTCTAACTTTGATCTCATAAAATGGAGAATTTATTGTGGAATACAGGTGAAGATTCAGCCAATATTTAAACCTTCTGTTCCTAACATGGTCATTAGCAAGGCTTTTGTTGATTAAAATGGTGCTATTTATGGGCATTACTCTTTCTCCAAGTTTGAGTTTAAAAATTCAAGAGAAAAGCTACCTAATTTGTATAATGACTCTTATTTGTGTTGCACATACTTTAGATCTTTATTGATATTGGTTAACAGCAGGTAAATGATCATTAAATTCCTGAAAACAACTTTTGTAGAACATTTGCGCATCTTTCCAGACTTACCTCTTTCTGAAATGGAGGTTAATGGTAGAGGATTATAAATACAATTTTCTCTTGCAATTTGAGATGTCAAATCTAAAAAAGCCTGCAAGACTTTTTGCTGGGCCACGTTCAGTCTCAGGACAGTGCTCACAGTAATATGAAAAGATTAGAGCAGACCAAAGTTCTTACCTGAACTTTTTATCTATTTTCTAAATGATAATAAAAATCTAGAAACCTGCTGTAGGTCAGTAGAAGAATTTCTTATTGACTCCACTGCAGGTTATGGAAGGGGAAGTTTTTATGTGACTGTAGGAAATTTTGCTGTAAGCAAAACAATGACCTCGCTTTCAGACACGGTCATGTTAAATCCCAAGTATTTGGCACGTTTAAATATTTCAATAGGCCTGTTTTTACATCTGAAGAGTAAATAAATATGGGGCAAAAATAAACCTTATTTTAAAAAAAAGATGCTAAAGCAAACATAAAGGTATTGCATTTTTATGTTGGTCTTAAAACAAGCCCAAGGCATTCTCCCACACTTTTTTCCCCCCAACATTATCTCCACCTGTAATAATAAAACATGTCTTCTGATTACTGTGCTTTCCATTATCTCATGTCTGTACCTAATTTATTTGCTACCCAGCCTTACTTTTCCTGTGCTAAAGGGTTCTTTCTCTTTTGGTAATGTAGTATTAGGTTGTGAGAGATAGACATGCCCCTAGCCCCCCAAAATTTTCCTGTCTTGCTGAAAAGAAATGTTTAAGTTCTAAAATATTTCTGAGCAGGGTGTGTCCCAAACCAGAAAATGAGACTACATTTAAATGATGCTGCTTTAAATTCTCATAAAGAGTAAGAAAAAGTTACTACTTTAGAAACATGAAATTGCAAACACCCGACTAATACAAGGAGTTTTAATGCCCTTCAAAATATAATACCCTTACAATTATTTATTAACTATTAATATATTTAGAATGCAAATGTGGTTGTATTTTTAATATATGTGTTCTCAAAATTATTGGGAGTGCTTATGCTCCAACAGTTAAACTAATAGACAGATGTTTATAAAATCAGAATATATGATCACACATTTAAACTTATTGATTAAATAAGGAGAAACTTTCCACAATCCCTTTGCCAGGTGTGAAAAATGAATAAATCCATTTTTTATGCTTCGTGACTTTTTTACATGCGTGTATTCATTATATAGATTAAAAGTACACTGTCATACCTAGTTTCAGTATGGGTTTTTGGTAAAAATCTCTCTGCAGGTCTTGTTTTAAGACCTTGGTGGTGTTACAGCCAGATGAAATACTCATCCCTTGATGTCCATGTCAAAGGGAGCCTTTCCATTGTTTTCCATGGATATTGAAAGAGGCCCTTAGTATCCTTCCAAGGCACAGTGTGATTTGCTGTGCTCCCAAACCCATGTGAATATCAGGACAGAGGAGACTGTGTGTGTGAGTGAGTGATTTATGCTCTGCTTGTTTCTGTTGTCCACAGAACATGGCTTTGCTAGGAGATGAACTCTGATTTCAGGAAATTACCCACATTGTCAGCAAATTTTCTTGTCCTTCTTTAACATTATGAACAGCCCATTTTTCATGTTTTAGAAATATTTTAATGCTGGACTTTGATATATTATTACCACATGGTCATATCACAATAAACTTTCCACTGCACACAGACAGTCTTGAGGATTCCTAAAAAAAAAAAAATAGTATCAAAGGAGCAATACCCGTGGGTCCCTGCAGAGATCCAAAGGAAAAGCTCTCCCTAGAGCTGGCTCAGTTTTACTTTTCCCATAGATAATCACAGTGCACAGGAGTCAGAGGTTCCAGTCTCAAATTTACCCTCAGAATAAGGAATTTTGGGAAAAGTGGCATACAGGACAGGTAGGAAGAAAGTTTGAAAGGAACAAGTGCTAATCTGCACTGGTAAAACAAAAATACCATCAAAAAATCAAAATTGGTGACGTGACTTCATCTAATAACAACAAATATTGATATCAAGGGGAATTTTGGGTATGGGAAAGGTATGTAAGTCCCTCATTTCTACATGAAACATGCTATGCTGTGTTTTGTGGGATATTTTATTACCTGATGGGAAATTATGAACCTGTCCTGGAGAAGGCAGAAGGGGTGTATAGTCTCCCTTCTCAAGAGGAATGGGAATTTACCTTCCCTAAAAATCTTGTTTTAGCAGACAGAAGTAGAGGAAAAACTGATTAAGATTCCCCAAGAGTGGAAGAGTTAGTCCCAAGCCAAGTCTGAAGGCCAGGTGTGCAATTTGGGAAACACAATTTGTATCTGGATGAGATTTTTTCCTCTCAAATTCCCTATAAATAAAAGAGCAGGGATTCTCTGAGCTGATTTGTATCTACACTGAAGGCAGGGTCGAGTCAAGAGCTGAGATAGCTGAGAAAAGGGCTTTGTTTTCCATTATTAGCCACAGGAAAGGCCAGAACGTCCATTTGAACTTGAGTCTCTATCCCATCAAAGTATCAGCCTGAGGACCTAAAAGCAAACAAACAAAATTTTAAAAAAGGCCATTATTTTTTATCAAGTTTGAAATCTCTTTCTTTGAGGCTGGTCAAGTGCTGGAAGAGGGGTCCAGTGGGAATCTTAGGAAAGATTATCCTTGGAGGTGTTCCAAACCCAGCTGAAGAGGCCCTGGGCAATATTGTCTAGCTCTAAGATTGTTTTTTTGAGTGGATGTTGGGTCTAGATGTGCCACCCAAGATAAATTACCCTGTGATTCCCTGACAGAATGAACCAGGCAAAACCCAGGCATATATAGGTTAAGTTTGTCTTGGTCATCCATAGCATTTATTGACTTCAGGTATGTATTTGGGAAGAAAAGTAGGCCTCAAATTAATTTCCCTTTGCAACTTGATATTTTCTATCTATGAGGCACAAATATTCCTCATCTCTTTATGGTAAGAGACAAGTTTAACAATTTAAAATTGTATTGGTAAAAGCATTTTAGTATTAAATATTATATAGTTATAAAGTAAAATATTAAAGTATCAGAGCACTTTGCTTTCTGCTTGGGCTCTGTAGAAACACTGAAATATTGAAGAGCAGCAGAGAGCCAGTGAGTCAAAAGAGATCAATGCAATATATTGAAATAATGAAAATATCACTGGAATCAAAGAGGATCCCAGTATCTCCATAGCCTGAAGTCTGGAAGTTTGCAAATTCCAGCCCTGGCAATGCCTCCCCACAGCATCCAGCTCTTCCCTTTGGAATTCTGCATTTCATTCAGTGGAAGATATTTCTTTCTTTGGAGCTCTGCATCTTTTTCTTCAGACCAGTTTCAAACATCACCAGATTCGCTGCCCTGGGTTCAGTATCCAAGCAGGCAAAAAGAATCTCTTTTCTAATTTTGTAAAAGATGGAGTCTTAATCCCTTGACTTTAAGTGATGAGGTTAAAGAAGTAGCTCAGATTTTTTTTGATGAAGTGAAGGATAAAGGGACCTTTCTTTTTATATTCCTCTAATTCTTTATAAAAGTGTGAGCTTCCACTTCCACACTTAAAATTGCTCCTGGAAACTAATTTCAAGGTTTATACTTACATGAAAAACCTGCACCTAGAGTTATTTTTACCTCTTTCTTTCCCTGGAACTTCCCATATCTTGATTTTCCATTCAGGAAAACTGAGGGATCATTTTGCCAAGTACTATTTTCTCATAATGATAAAAACTCATCTACCACATCTTACATCTCATGTGTAACAGGGATAAACTGAAATGAGCTCATTGCATTCATAATTTTAGCCCTGATTTGCATATACTCCTTTTTCTTTGTGGATACAAAGTAAGTTTACTTTATAATGACCAAACAGTCTCACCTTTCCCTGTGTACATTATGAGATAGAATATTTGTTTTGGAACCTGTGACAGATAAATCTGTAAGGAATTCAAGGGTGAATGACATTACTGCCATAAAGCTACAACCTGGATGAGGTCACCATACAGCAAGTGAGCAGAAAAATAGATATTTAAAGTCACCCAACCAGAACAGATGTGTTCTTCTAACTTAATGTCATTTCCATTTGCAAATGGATGTTGCATCAAAATAATAGCTCATAAAATCATGATATCATGGAATGGTTTGGGTTGGAAGGGACTTTAAAGCTCATCTCATTCCATCCCCTGCCATGGGAAGGGACAACTCCCACTGTCCCAGGCTGCTCCAAGCCCCATCCAGCCTGGCCTTGGACATTTTCAGGAGTCCAGGGGCAGCCACAGCTTCTCTGGGAACCTGTGCCAGGGCCTGCCCACCCTCACAGGGAACAATTCCTTCCCAATATCCCATCTAACCCTGCCCTCCATCAGCCATTCCCTGTGTCCTGTCATTCCATGCCCTTGGCCAAAGTCCCTCTCCAGCTCTTCTGGAGCCTCTTAAGGTATTATTATATACCTCTTAAGGTATTATTATATACCTCTTAAGGTACTATTTCTTGTGGTGTTCTGGTTCTTTTTTCTCCACCTTGTAAATTGAATTTCTTTTGATTTCCTTGCTCCTCTGGTTCTGTTTCTTGTTAGCAAAACTGAAGTAAAATAAAGTTTCATGTGCAGCTGGAAAAAACTGTTGAGTTTGGTCGTCAAACAAGGGAAGGTTCAAGAGTTTTGAGCCTGTTGTTTTATTTGAATCAATCAAAGTCCAGAAGTCCAATAGGTACAATTTGTACCTGGCAAAAATGGGATTATTATTGTCTTATCTTCTCCCTGGGAGCAATCCTGCTGCTTTCTGCAAGCAAGGGTGACTTTGGCAGAGGTTTTAGACCCTCTTCTTAATAATTCCCCCCTTGAACCTTTATTGCAGGTTTGGTAATCTACCTTTATCTGCACTTAGCTGCATTTGCCATCTACCCACTACTTAAAAGATCTAAATCTGCCTGTGGATTCCAGAGCTGTTGATCCTGCTGGATGGATTAGCCAGTTTAAAGAGTGGTTTTGGCCGTGCAGGTTCACGGATCCATTTCCCCAACATCAGGAACACCACCCATTGACAGCAGGCCTCATCAACAAGTACAGTCAGGAAACGGCCAGGAATGTCAAATATTTATCCCTTTTAAAAAATTTAATATGTTCTCCTGGGGCCTGATTACAGAATTTTTTAATGCTTACAAATTTCTTCAGTGCAACAGTACTAGTTTGTTTCCAAGGAAACAAATGTACTTATACTGCACTGCACACATTCTTAATCATTAAATTCTATAATCTCCCTGCCTCGTTCTTTCTTCTCCTCTCTCTCCCCCTCTCTCTTTGAATGGGTAACTTCTAAAAATTGTT
>VZTT01054053.1:245120-278488 GCA_013400855.1 Buphagus erythrorhynchus
TATATTATTTTTATATATATCTATATAATTTCAACTTTCCTACACTGCATGCAGAGTAGCCCAGTGACTCTTTTGCTGTTTAATACTTGATTTTTTGGTGAAGTCATTTTGAGAACCCAAACTTCAGACTCAAACACCTCAAGTCATATTTAAATCTCTCCTGAACTTGGTCCTTTATCTGTAAATTAAGGTGAACATTCCCCAAAGTGGCAAATATTAGTGACAATTAATAACCCATTCTCATAACAACCTTTTTCTGAAACTAAGGTTCATTTTTCCATAAATTGTTAATCCTAAATGGCTGCACTCATAAAAAAATATTACTTATTTGCAGGCAATTTGGTAATAGAAAACAAGGTCCCATTTATCCTGGAATTTATTCTCGATTGATAACTCAAGTGTGTCTTTTTTGTCTCTTTGACCTCTAGATATGCTACAAAAAAAAGCAAATAAATCCTGTTAAATTAAAGGACTCATATTCACATTCCTGCTGTCTACTGAATGCATTTTCCCTGAAAAGTCCTTGGCTTGCTTATTGGTGTTGGATAACACCACATTTTATTAAAGATCTGTGAAGTGTTTCCTAAGATGTTACATAGAGTATTTTATTCTATTTTTTTAAGACATTTAAGTTTTACAAAATCGTCTTGGCTTTGCATAGGTGATAACAGGAAAAAGGAATTAATGAGACAAAAACCTCTTCTTTCGGGGTTTTTAGTTGAGAAATAAATTATTTCCTGGCTTCTCATTAGTTATTCCCATGGATTCTAATGACAAGGTGCCAACTTTCACACTTTAAGCAGGTTAATTAACCAGGTAGTAATGAAATTGGGTGATACCTGTGTGCTGGTGAGCCACAGCTCCTAATAATGTGCTTTAGTGTCTCTGAAAGGATATTTTCAGCTCCAGATCTCAGCACTGCATAAATAAATGCTTCCCAGCTAATAGGCAAACTCATTTTAAAGTTACACTTTGGTCACCATTATTATGTTTCACGAAGTAGATGTTGATATTTCTGCCCTTTTTAAGACTATAAAGGGACACCAAGAAGGCTGGAAGACCTCAATTGATGTATTTATTTTCCTTCTATCCACTGGACACATGTGTTAAATATTTTAATGCTATTTCTTTCCCCTAGAAATAATAAAATAAATTTTTAAATGGATGTTTAAAGGTTTTCTAGGATAAAATTGATGTAGGAATGTGAGCAAGTAGCAGGAACCAGGGTTAACAGAGTAGCACATGTGCACAAGGAAAGAAACACATTTGGAAAAGATAAGAAAAAAAACAAAAACACAACAATAAAAAATTGAATTTTGGGTTTCCCAAGAGCAAGTCTCAATAGCTCTGTGATTTACCTAATTTAGGAAATATCTTTTAAAGAATCCCAAGGAATACCCTTAGCTAGAAGAGTTGCTAATAACCAGTTGTGCTGGAAGGCATATAAAGAAATGCTTGAGTTTAATTTTTCTGTTTGAAATATTCAGGCACAAGTGGTACAATTTTTTTCATGGCAAATAAAATATTACCCAAGTTTTGTGTTCCTTCTTGCTGGCGATTTGCTCACACAGCAATTCTGATTTCTAGGAAAGTATTTGTTATTTCTAAATATTTACTGGGTGGTTTGTGCAAACAAGTGTTGGCCTTATTCAAGCACTGATCATTTTTACCAGTCATTGTTTATAATACACAATTTGTCATCAAAATCACATGGGCATTGTCTCCATTCTCTTACTGGACTTTTGACTGCTTAAAAAAATGAGAAATAACAAGGCTGGCAAGTGAATGAAGAATAACAAAGTCCTTCCTCATATGAATTTTTTTAACAAATAAACATTTAGGCCAAACTTGAAAGGTCTTGCAAATATTTGTCTGAATAAACCAGCCAGGGCCCATCTGAACACTTGCTGAGAGCAAATAACACGACCCAACAGAAAACAGCAAAGCAAATTTCCCAGGCTTGTTTGTAAAAGTAATCTTCAGCAAGTATTTTGGATTGTTTGACCACATATGTCCCAGTGTTTACTCACAGCGAGCAGGCTACTGAGTTTGAAGGCATCTTCCTAAGCAAAGCAGCTGAAATATGAACTGAATTCATGGTATCTATACTGTTTTTAATTTTTTTTTTAATAAATAGCCCTTTATTTCTCATATTAAATCCTGAGATTTTTTTTTTGTAAGCCTAATAGAAAATTTAAGCAAAATTCTGTTGTCTGATGAGAAACTCTGCTTTGTAAAATGCCAGTAGTTTTCTCTGCTTGCTCTAGTAGTGAGCTCTTCTAATAATGTTTTTTTCTCCATGTTTTATTTGTTTGTTTGGGTGAGGATTGGTTGTGCTCCTGCTTTTAACCAGTGGGATCATCAGTTGGGAGCAATTTTCTTCCTGGGACAGAGTTTAATACAGCTGGAAGTACTGGGAAGTCAGCAAGTAATTGATAAATGCAGTGAGTAAACGGTGGCTTATCCAACAAAACCCAAATTTAAGTTCTCAGGACTAGGTGGTCTGAAAAGATTAAACCCCACTTGGCTGGGGTGTGTTGAATAAAGATTGAACACCCAGAGCATCTCAGCCCTGCATCTCCCACTCTTTTTATTTCACACATCACAATTACCAGCCATGATCTTCATTCATGACTTATTGTGGGCGACAGGCCATAATCCTCATTCATGACCAGCTAGAACAGGAAAAAAAAAAAAAAACCAACAAAAAACCAACCCACCACACAAAACAAAAGCCCTTCATGGTACTTAGAGAGAACATGACATTATGCAGAGTTTCCCTCATTCTGAGAGCAGTTCAGATACAACAAATGCCACAGCAGAGATGCTTTAAAGCATCTGTTTAAAAAAAAAAAAAAAAAATTAAAAAATGCAGCTTCCCTAAGTTGTTGTGGGGAAGAGAAAAAAGCAGGGTGGAATTGCAAACATGTATATCATTACTGCAACTGCATTCCATTTATTTTCCTTTTGCAAAATAAATTACATAAATGGGGTTTGTATTGTTAGCTATTCTTCATTCAGAGATTGGGATAATTAGGTTTCAAATACAGTGATGTTTTAAAACACATTTAATTTAGTAAAATTGGTAAGGAAGCTACAGCAATTAAAAATAAAGGACAAAAGTTTCTTTTGCCTTTCTGGGTAATTTGGGGTGAATTTAGACTATGGCATTAGAAGTACAAAAGGTAACTAAAAATGCCATTAAACGAAATGTTCCCAGTCCAAGCAATTTCCTTCTTAACAGAAAGTAAAATGCAAACAGAGATTACTAAAACCCTGCTGTGTTTAATTTAAGTGTATGTAAGCCTTTTACTCACAGTTATTTTGTCTGGAGATAATCATGTAGATCCTCAGTGGTCAGAGCTGTGAAGCGTGTGCTGTCAAAAGTTGCTCACTCTTTGATTCCCCCTCGCTTCTGTCAGCCATGGTTCACATCATGCAAGCTCAGCTCATTCATCTTCTGACAGGGTGGGATTCTCCCATTTCTGTCTCCATCAATTTGTTCCTGTCGCCTCTGGATTGCTCACAGAAATGCTGGAGAAGGGTGTGAGTTGTGTGTGTAAATTATCATTATTTCTGTGGCTAAGGGGAGCGCGCTGCAGGGATGGAGCGCATCAGCAACAGGCAGGGGTAGGGTTGTTAGAGCACATCTTTGTGGGTTCATTACTGCACAGCAATGAAAGGGCTGGAGAGGCATTGGGTACAGAGCCATGTGCTGGCAGGGGCTGCTCTGCAGAGGTTGGATTCGTGCTTCTGAGAGGGAATTCTGTGCAGCCACAGACTGGGGGGTGATGCTTGGGGCACGGTGCTCTCTTGGGCAGGGGAGCCAGTGGGGGTTTTGGCCCACAAAAAGAGGTGCTGTGTGGGAAGCTTCTTTTGCCACAGAGATTTTTTGTGTTGGTGCTTTGTACTGGTACCTTATATCTGGTCTGGGAGTGCTCCAGGAGAGGTGAGGGGTTTTTTTGCTACCAAGATCTTGATTGATGTCAGTTTTCACTGTGTAGACAGTTGCTACTGCTTCCATAGGGACCAGAAGCTGCATTTACCATGAGGCAGTGGAAGCAGGGTGGATGTAAAACAGTTTGCATTTGCCAGTCGTGGAGTGTGGAATATTCACAGCAGCCACCAGCTGGGAATGAGCCAGAAGCTGTGATGCAGCAAAGGCTGAGGTGCTCCTCAACTGGCAAAGGCAAAACTCCAACATCCCAGGATTCAGACACAGCAAAATGAGACTGGGAGGTTCAACAGCAGCCAGGCTGCCAGCACATTCCAGCCTGAGACCTTGGGTGCCACCTCAGAGCCATCAGCTGCTGTGGTTTGCCCTGCCCTGCTCATGTTGTCCTTCATTTTCAGCACACGCTGTAACTGCATATAAATTCTTCTAGGCAGAAAATTTAATAGTTTTAGGAGCTCAGCTCCTCTGAGCTGACAATGAAAAGACCAAGAGCACCAGATGATGGTCAAGTGACTATTTCTGCAAAAAATGTGTCTCCTAAAATCATGGAATCCCTTCTCTGGACAACCTGTGCCAGGGCTTTGGAACCCTCTGAGTGAAGAACTTCTTCCTAACATCAAATCCAAATCTCTCCTCTTTTAGTTTAAAATCATCCCCTCCTGAACTATCTGCCTTAAGAAAAGAAAAAACCCTGTTTTTTATTACATTCATGTCACTGAGGTGTGAGGTCAGTGTCTCTTCTGATGTCTCTGCTTGGATCTTGAACCACACAGAGATTTCCTCACCAGCCTCCCCTCCCTGAGCCAGGTCACCAAGTGGAGAAAGTCAGCTGGGGGAAATCATCACCTCCCCACTCTCCCAGAGGTTTTCCAAGGACACCTCTTTCCCCTGGGGCTGGACATCATTCCTGAGCAAAGCTGCTTTTCAAGAAAGTTTCTTTCTGTGTGATAGATTTTTTCTGATTTTTTTTTCCCACTTGGGGGGTGGATGTCTAGCTTTCTTAGTGGTGTATTTCTCAGTGGGGGTTTTTTTTGGCTGAACATTAAGACACTATTTTTTTGCTTGTAGGCTACTTCTGCAAACCCAAACTCAATTCACTCCCACAAAAAACTTATCACATCTCCTACCCTGAAGAAAAAAAAGGTGTTTCCCTCCATCATCTGGGCAGAAAACACAAAGATGACCATGATATTTAATAAGATCTTTATATCCCCTTAGATTTTTCTCTTGTCCTTGGCACAGTGAGTGAAGTAGCTCTGAAACATTTATTTCTTTTATTATGAGAATAAGCAGAGAGAGAACGATGGCAATTACCCCTCTGCAGGGAAGAGCCTCTGCTGGGAGGGCACCAAGAGCCCTGCTCTGACTCTGCTCCTCTTTAATGTGCTCTGGGAAATTGGATGTGAATTAGTGGGATGCAATGTGCATTCTCTTCATTTCACCTGGCCTGACTTCTGCAGCTCCACGTGATGCTCCTACCCCTGCCTCAGAGAGGTGGCTTATATAAAGAGAAAATAGGGGAGGAAAAAGAGGAATTTGTTCACAAATTGGAAATAGTGACAAAATCTGTGTTAGAATAACTTGATATAAAGTGACATTAAATAGAAATTTTAAAGCAATCTTAAATTGTGTTTTTCTGTAAGCATCGTGTTGGGGTGTTTGACCTTGTCAGCTCAGCTGCTTTGGGTCTTCCACCAGCTTCTCAGGTGGGAGATTTTCCCCTTTGTCCTGTGGAAATCCATCTGACAGCAGATCTGAGCAGACACATCCTCCAACACCCATCACCCTGGCACAGGGAGACACTGAACATGTCCAATCCCTGGTTGTTCACTAAGGAGAGACCAGAATTCCCTGGGAAGTCTGGGGAGCTCTCATATCTTAATATCAGCCATGTCCTGTAGAAGGATGGATTTTATCAGTGATAAAAAAATCCCATTGATATGGCTGCCATAAGGAAGTGCTGGTTTGGGATGGTTTTGGGCAGGGGAATGGACAGGCAAGTAAAATAATTTCGTTTTTCCATGAAACATTGTCAGTGTGGTTAGGAACAGAGAGGATTCTGTGGTTAGGAACAGAGAGGATTCCTGTGCCTGTGCTGGTATCTTGTCATGATAATTTTGCAGGGAAGAGTTACAGTGTTTGTCAATGAAATGAAAAGCATTTCTGGCCAATTTAGAAGTTTTAAATGCTGGAAGAGTATAGGAGCTTGATTCTGGGAATGCTAGAATATTATGGTCCTTTGCCAATATTTTAATATTAAATGCACTACAGTTTGGGGATAAAATATTTTTTATGAAACAACCTCTTGGCTATTTTGTGTATGACTATCATCTTAGCCCTGTGTGTAGATTTTCATGATGCATTTTAATTTTGTAGAGATTTGACAGAAAACTTGTATCTGACTTCAATTATCTGCTAGGGAAAGTGAGCCACTTGTGTGTTTCAGGAAGACTTTGGATTGCTATCAAGATTTGTCCTAACCATAAACTACTAGGTTACCAAAAAACTCAGCTTGGAGAACAGTTCAAACTCAAGGTTAGGAGCTGATCACAAGTACCAGTGACTACCTTTAATCACAGCTTATATTGCCAAGGAGAATTTCCTTGGTTCTATGTCTTCTGTACTGAATTATAGAAGATTATAGTTGTGTTTTCTTTTTTTCTTTTTTTTTTAACTTTAGAAAAGTCTTGCTGTTATTTCCCAGCATAAAATGTTATTATCTACCTGATAAGTATTGTCTGCAAGAAAATGCAAATGCTGTGTTGCAAAAATTTTGTTTTTTCTTTAGATCTTGTGTCATTAGACACATTAGGCTTAGTTCTGTTAACTTAAAAAAAAAAAAAAAGAAAAAGCCAGCCCTGTTTATAGTTCTGGAAATGAGGTTTTGTGGAATGATATGAATTATGGTTATGTGCAGACACTTGGAATAAAATTGTTTCCGAGGAGCTGAAGGAAAAGTTGCAATATTTGAAGTTTATAAAAAGCTTCAGTTTGGAATGAAAACAGTCCTCTCCCTGCCTCCTGTCCTCCCCCTTGGTCTCCTCTTGGCACTGGCAGAATCCTTGTGCTGATGGAAGTGGGAAAGAGGAGCAGCTGCTGGTGCCAGGGAAGCCTAGCAGATGCAGTGTGAAGAACTTGCTCCTCTTTAATTAAAGTGGGGATTAGAATCAGCTTCTGGATGCCTCCAAAATCACCTTTTCCCTCTATCAGAAACAAATCTCTCCCCTTATTCTCAGGCGCCCAGGACTCAGGACAGCTGAGATTTCTAAAATTCTTAGATAAGATTATACTAAATTCTGCTTCTTTCCTTTTATTCCTTGTCAAAATAGTCTTGCTCGGTCTTCAAATACCTCTTTGCTGGAATTGCCATTTTCTGAATCAGAGAATTCCTTGGATCACTGCTGAATAGCTGGTTAAATTGCTCATTATGCACAATTTTCTGGTAAACACTTTTGATATTTGGGAACCATTCCTGGTTTCTGATACTGCCCAGATATTTTTAGATACTTCACAAACAGTAGCTGTAGGTGTTCACTTGTTTTCCATTTTGGCTATTTCCAATTCATCCTTGGTTCTTAGTGTACACTATTGGTCTCCCAAGACATATGATGTTTACCCCCCTCTCCTCTTGATTAGATCATTGAAGCTTTTTTAAAGAGGGAAATAATTAATAGTTCTTGGTGAATAATGAAATGAAAAGGCAATTAATGAATAATGCACACCCCGCACAAATTTTCAGCCGTTGATCATCTGTTAATTTTCTGCAATCTTTTGAATTCAGATTTTTTTCATTCATAAAACTGGTGGTCACATGTATGCAGGGCATGAATGACAGCAGAGAAAAACCAGGTTATTTCTTACAGAAAAAAAGCAAACCAGCCCCAAATCACACAAGTTTTCAGTTGTTCCAGCTCTTCTCTCTAGGCTTTGGTGACTCAGTTCTTCTATTCTCATCATCACCTACAACTAGAGGCTAAAACAAGATGTTTTACAATGTGTTGTGGGTATTTCTGTGTGCTGTACCCAAGCTCCAGGAACTCTGTGGTTACTGGGAGAGCTGGGAAACAGCAGTGGGCTGAGATCTCCCTGGGAGCCTCTGGCTGTGTCTGTGGCCAGCAGTCATCTCCTTTGATGGATCACTGTTTTTGGTGGACTCTGGGTCTCTTCTTTGGGACACACACAGTTTTGGTGGTTGTTTTTTATTTGCTTTTAATTTCCTCTGATGTGCAGCAAGTTGGAGAACTGGAAAGGCTTAAAAATCTCTCTCTGGCAAATGATGCCACACGACATTTTTCATAATGAGCCTTGCAGGATCAGAAGGGTTTAACTTTGCTTGCTTGGCTCCTCCTGGTCTCTCCCAGCTGCTCTCCTCAGGACTCCTTTTAACCAGTGTGGGACAACTCTAACTGGGCTGGAAGGCTGGAATTTGTCCTGTCAGCTATGGCTGGCTGGAATATCACTGAATTTAGGGATGTGGCCACCAAGGGGCCACAATCTCTGCCCAGCTCCTGGTGCTGTATGTACACATAAAAAAATCATAGCCTCCAAAAGGCTGAAATCATCATTCTGCTGAAAAAATGATCTGTCTACAGGTAGAAAAGATGGGAAATACTGACTGAAGGAGTCCTACCCCTGTTCTGCACATCCTTCAGGCACTCAGTGCACAGCCCTGAGCCCTCAAACCAGGGCAAACCTAATTTTTTTAATTCTCTGCCTCTGAATTCACAGCTTCATGTTGCTAAAGCTGCCTCTGCATCCGAGGACCTAATTTTAGGCTTAGGTATCCAAATCATCCCAAAACTCTGATTTTTGGGTGCTTTAATGCACCTGACTCCATGTGTCTTGTTTGGGATGAAAGATGCACTTTTCAATGATTTTATGAAAAATGCATTGCAAAACTTTAAAATCCAAATAAAATATATTTTGGGGCTTTATTAGTTGTGACTACTGCACTGAGCTTTGTACATAGATTATAGTGAATTATGAACAAAAAATTTAGAGGGTTTTATTTATCAAGCTCATCTAAATGAGCAATATTTTATTAGTACAATAAAAATATAATGAACAAGTAGATGAAGTTTGTTAAGTTAAAAAATTATCTTAGCATTGATAATGCTCTTCAATCATTGACTTCTGGTGGCATCAAGTTAAGTGTGTATTTATGTGAGTGTGTGTACATATATGTAACACACACACATATGAATTTTTTTTTTTTTTAGCTATTTTAGTTTTAATTCATAACTACTGAGCTACAGTTTATTATAAGGTTACTCAAGACAAACTGTTCCATTTCCTCTATTATCCAAACAGAATGGTTTATGGTCAGCCTGGTCAGGATCAAATTCAAATGGCCTCAGAGTTCAAAGGGATGATGATGACTCGAGCAAACCATTTTTGTAATCTGTAAATTCCATTTCTACAATTAAAAAAAAAAAGAAAAAAAAAAGGAAAAAAAATTGGCTGCAGCCTGTAATGGCTATGGCAAGATTTTGCAAGGTCAAGAGAAAAGAGAGTGCTGTGTGTTTTGACTCTGTCTCAGGACAGACTGCATATTTGTGAATGGGTTCATGCTATGCTGTTTGGAATGTTTAGAATTTAGGGATTTTTTTTCCCCCTTCTTATGGATTAATTTGTGTGTGTGTAGCTGAGACACTGCAGGCAGGGTGCAAAAGCCCTGATTTAAATCCCAGCAGAGTAATCTGAGGTCTTTCCAAATTATTTCCAAACTGGATGAGGGGAGGGACGAGAAGGAGCTGTATCAAGGCTTTTTCTGGTGGGCTCTTTGGTGAACATGCTCTTGTTGAGGAGCTGTGCCTGGGCAGGGCAGCAGTGACCACTCCAGCACCAGGAACCAGGATTTGGCACTTCTGGGCCCGTTCTTGTAGGAACTATTTAGTCTGTATTGGTGTGTGCATGCAAATGCAAATGTATAAGTGATTAAAAGCTGCTTTTAAATGGCTTTTATTACCGACCCTTCTTCACACCTCTACCCCCCTCCCAAACCATTCCCATTCATTCACACATTTTTTTTTCTAGAAAATGTGGTCATGGAGTGATAGGGCAATGTGAAATGGATTTGAGCTGACAGAGGACAGGGTTCAGGTTGGATATATGGGAGAAATTCTTCTCTGGGAGGGTGGGCAGGCCCTGGCACAGGGTACCCAGAGGAGCTGTGGCTGCCCCTGGATCCCTGGAAGTGTCCAAGGCCAGGCTGGATGGGGCTTGGAGCATCCTGGAATAGTGGAAGATGTCCCTGGGCATAGCAGGAGGTGGGATGAGGTGAACTTCAAGGTCCCTTCCAACCCAAACCATTCCAGTTTTTATGACAACCAGGCGCCCATGGCTCTTAAAACCATCCCCATGGACATGGAGGAGAGTTCTCTTTGCATTGCTTTCGACCACAGGAATTCAAAATACAGTTTTTTAATATATATGTGAATCAACACAGAGGCCATAAGTTTGAGTCCCACAGCAGGACCTGAGCCTGTGAGGCACTGTGCAAATACAGAGCTGGAAATGTTCTGTACAGAGCAACAGACTGAAGTTTGGCAGAGACAGAGAGGTAAAAAAATGGAAAATGAATATGGGGATCTCCTGCTCATTCTGATAAAACATAGAACAAAAATAATTCAAGAGCTGCAATTCTTTTTTTGTGTCTTTATTTTTTTTTTTCTTTTTTGGAAAAGGAGCATGGAAAGTGAACATTTTGAACATAGCCTCCCAGAACTTGCTCTTGTCTCACTTGAGCCACCTCCCTTCCTCTGTGGGTGTAGTTTATAGGGGCATCCCTTTTGAACTTGTCATGTTGATGGATGATTCCTGTTGTGTCCTATCAGATTGTACTGGGTATGTTGATATAAAATATTCTCCTGAAAGCAAATTGGAAATCTTCTTAAGGTGGTACTCACTCAGAGGTTTTCTAAAACTTGAACAATCCAGTCAGGTGTGATATTCAATGATCTTAAACATCTTTATCAGGACCTGATCTATAAACTTAGCACCATTAATAATAATAGTCTACAAACCTGCAAAATTAGAGAAGTGTTGCACGGCTAATATTGTTAGAAATAATGAAAATGGAATTCTATAAACAGTTTGGCTAATTTCAGGTTTGCTTAGAAACTTTATAAATAACTGAAAGAAGAAAAACTTCTTGAAAAACTGCCTTTAACTATGAAGCATTAGGCTGTATTTGAAAGATGTTTCTGAGATTTCCAGGACCTAATGAACAGGACCTTACTCTAACTAATAACTGTAACTTTGTTTAGCTAAAAACATTTTTTCTTTAAGGAAAAACCTTACAAAAATGCTTTCAACCCAAGATATTTTGCATTCCACTGCCAGGTTTTATACATTGGGCTTGTGAAGCTCAACATTTCTTGAGTTGTTAGACATCACCCAAAATCAGATCATATGAGTAAGGTGTCACCACGTATGGCCTGAGCTTGTGCCTGCTGAATCTAACATGAGCTGAGCTAATGGAAGTTGCCTTATCTCCATTTTTTCATCCTAACACCAAATGACTGCATTAGGAATCTGCCCAAGATAAAAAAGTGTGAAATATGCCTTCTAATTTATAATGCAGATTTTTGCATAACAGGATCAAAACTGTTATCCTGTTGTGAATGCAACATCAGAGTAAAATAACAAGCATTTTACCAGTTAATATGCAAGCTAATCTGACAAAAGCATTTTTACATTCGTTTACAGAGTGACTATCACCCTAAAAAACTCCTGGGAGATAAATGAAACAAACCAAAACAAAATAAAACTTTAATCATTTCCATTGCAAAAATTAAACAACTGTGGCATACATAGTAAGGTTTGGAAGGAAGAAGAAAAGGAAAAGGGGATAAAGAAAGAAAGATGGCAAAAAAAACAAAACACTAAAATTCAACAAAGACTGTTGTGTCAAGAAAACAATGGTGAAAAATTGCTCATTTCTCTGGAGAACAATTGCAATGAGAATGAGAAACTGGTACTGAACCAATTCTCTTCTCAATCTTCAGATCTTAATCATGTGATCCTCTTAGGATGCCAGAATCTAGTTTTCCTAAAGGCCTGTATAAGCATGTTCAGTGGAAAAATCTATCTACAGCAGGTGTCTTTTAACTTTATTTTGTTGTCAGCATCAAATAAAGATGAGAAGAATGGCATGAATTAGTTGATGAGTGTTAGAAAAGCAGGTGAAAGGAAGAAGGATTGTGTCACAGTGAGGTTTCCAGCTTATCCACAGGCTGCAGCATTTAATTAGGGAGTTGGCCCAACCCTTGTTGGGGGGAAACTGCTCATTCAAAGAACATCTTAATAAAAAAATGACCAAAGATTAAATTGTGTATAGAGAACTTTGAATTTGGGATGTGACATTAAGTCATAATGAGCTTAATGAATTAATTGCATGAAGGTCTGCAATAGGCAACTAAAAATGTAACTGATGAGGTACAAAGCAAATAATTTAGCTTGTAGGATCAGGTCATTCTGATTATTACAGGAGGAGGAGGATGGATCTGCCCAGAAAATTCTGGGGCATTTTTTCCTTGTTGAGGAGAGTAGAGGACAATTTTTTTGTCCATTTTTCCAGCAGAAAGGGAAAGGAAAACCATGTTATTTTCCCTTTTTTTGTAGAACTTAGGACTGTTCCTCTCTATCTCCCCATTCCAGCAGCAAGCTGGGTACATTCATT
Source organism: Buphagus erythrorhynchus (assembly GCA_013400855.1). Taxonomy (NCBI): domain Eukaryota; kingdom Metazoa; phylum Chordata; class Aves; order Passeriformes; family Sturnidae; genus Buphagus; species Buphagus erythrorhynchus. The sequence goes on from VZTT01054053.1 coordinate 257,759, forward strand.
GAGAATGTGAATCAATGAGGTGGATTTAAACACAATATTTGTTTTGGCTAATGGCACAAAAAGCAACTATATTCCATGTAAAAGTTGTAATGATTGTTATACCAGAAAAAAAGGCCTGGGAATATAAACAATATATATATTAAAAGGAGATGGCAGGACATAAATATATAACTGAAACCATTACTGCCAAGTGTAACAGCAGGATAGAGCAGCTTCCTGCACAAATTGTTTCAAACCAGAGAAGTGTAAGGGTAAGGCTGTTTTATTCTAGAAAGCAGAATATTTTCATTGGGTACTGGATAACTTGGATTTGAGAGGACTGAAAGGTTTAAAAATGAGAATAAAATCCATATGTTATCATGCCACCATAAAATAAAAGATGGGAATAGCCATGTCTGAATGGCTGTGGTGGTAAGCTCACGATCAGCACGGTGCAGTTGTAAAAGCAGGAGAAGGTAAAGGTTTTTCCACCCCCCTCACTGGCCCTGTCCTTGAAAATATTGGTTGGAAAACGTGGTGTGCTGCTCAGTTCCCAGGAAAACTTGATCACCATTAACATATGCAAAGTAGCTGCAAAGCCAATAACAGCAGAATGAAGGCTTTCCTTAAAAACGCGTTTAATAAAGATATTTCTGCTCCAACAACCACTTTGCATAAATATCCTTGGTCCTCTGGGGTATTTCTTGTGCTGGAGAGTGGCCAGTGCTGGGGAGCTTGGTGGGTGGGGGTGGGTGTGCTCTGAATGTGATCAATGAACTCAATTACGACCCCATTCCAGAGACTTCCAGCCTGAGTTTGCAGTGATACATAGCGCCCGCCATCCCTGACACTGCTCCCAAAATCTCTCCAATAAATAAGAGGATACAGGAGGGCTCTGACTTGGTTTCTTTTTTTTCTTTTTTTTAACAGCTCTTCTGGGTCCCCAGTTGATTTTCTTCGCAAGGTTAGTTGCTAATACATTCCTAGCACCCATGCATTATTAATGCTCACCGCTCTCCAAGGTGGCAGTGACAAATAGGGAGCAAAATTCACTGACTAGTGGGGAATGTACTTTTTAGTCATGCTTGAATTTTTCAATCCATTCTGCTTGTTGAGGATTTTTCAGTGGAGGTACTGTAGCAAAATATGATTTTTTTTTTTTTCCTTCAAACCTAAGAAGCACTCTAGTAACCAGTGGAAAGCTTATGAGTCAGGGCTTTTCCCAGGAGGTTTTGAGGGGGAGTAGTGCAAAAACTACCTTTGATGTTTGCAGTAGCATGGAAGTCATTGTTTTTCCTCCCATGTAGTAAGTGGCAGTTTTGACTGCAAATCGACTATGCATGCAGTCAAGTAAATTATAATATTTTAACTAGGCTGTGCATGCCAGCTGTAGCATTCCCAGAAATAATACCAAGTGTGTATCATGAGCAACATTGATTTTTAATGTGCAGATTTGTTTCTTCAGATATAAAACTCTATTAATTTTGCAATATAAAGAAGCAATCTGTGAAATACATTCTTAGACTGTTATTGGTTACTATAAATCCCACTAGTAGTACTAGCACACTTGTTTAATTCAGAATTACTTCATTTAAAGTATGATTTTGTGCATGTGGTGGAGGTGCTGGAGATTTGGCAAAGACCTCTTTAACATAACAAATAGCTGACAGTAAATATTAGGCTAATTCTTCCTAACGTTTAATAGAGGGATAACTCACTGGGCAGAATAATGAATTCCTTGCTAATGGCTGTACGTAGGGGATTAACACCTTCATGCAGCCATCCACAAATGCACTGAAAATATGAATGTTATCTATTCTGGAAGCTCTTGATATGGGTCCAGCTCTGAACCGTAGGCAGCTTTGGAGCAAGATTTGCTTTAGGGTTTTGAGGGACCCTAAATCAAGAAGATCATTTCCATTGTGTCCTGTTCAAATGTTTTAGCTCTCCAGTCAAGAGCCAAGGAAGGCACAACGTAATGCAGAGCCCACAGGACAGGTTTTCATACAGTCACAGAGTGGCTGGATTGAAAATTCATCTTGTCTCAACCCTCTGCCACGGGCAGGGACAGCTGCCCCCATCCCAGGTTGCTCCAAACCCCATCCAGCCTGGCCTTGGACACTTCCAGGGATCCAGGGGCAGCCACAGCTCCTCTGGACACCCTGTGCCAGAGCCTCATTACCCTCACAGCCAAGAAATTCTTCCTAATATCCAATCTAGACCTGCCCTGTCTCACTCTGAAGTCATTCCCTTTGTGCTGTCACTCCAGTTCCTTGTAAATTGTCTCTCCCCACCTTTCCTGTTGGCTTCCTTCAGGTCCTGGAAGGTGCAGTTAAGTCATTTCAAAGCCACCTCTTCTCCAGGCTGAACAATCCCAATTCTCCCAGTCTTTCCTCCCAGCAGAGCTGTTCCATTCCTCTGATCATGCTGGTGCCTCTGGGCTCTCTCCAGCAGGTTGTTTTCCTTCCTGTGTTGAGGTCCCCAGAGCTGGATGCAGTGCTCAGAGTGGGCTGTCACCAGGGAAGGGGAAGAGGGGCAGAATCACCTCCTTCTCAGCCCCTCACCAACTGTGTGGCTTTTTACATCAGAAAAACTTACAACTGGACAGGATTGAGATGGAAGAGAAACTCAGTAAAACCTGACATTCTGTAGTATTTGGCCAGATACACCATGTGAAATCAGAATTCTTTTTTTCCCTCTTTGATAAATGGAATATAAGAATTTACCAATCTTAGTGGTTCCTTCTTTTCCCTCCTCACCTGCAGTCTGGTTTACAGACTGACTTTCCCAGCTTCTGTGCTAGCCTACAACTGGCACTTGATTTATACATGCAATCAGAATAAAAATAATGATTTGGGAATGAGCAGCAGATCCAGGGCCCTCAATGATACACTTGAGGCTACCATGGCTTGGAGTTTGTTATCTGAGCCTCTGCACCTACACTGAGGGCAGCAGCTGTGGGTTCATGCAAAGGAAAAGCTGTTCTGGTGGAAGTGGGAGCTGAAATAATGTCACTTAGCAGGATGCATGGGGAACTGGAGACCAGTAATTCTGAAGTAAGAGCTGGAAAGGGTTATAATCTTTAGCATTGATTCACAAAGATAAAAATGTGAAAAACATGATGTTGTGCTATTCTTGCACATCAACCCAAACACAAGCACATCCTTATACCTTCTGGAAAGGCTTTTTTCATTGTGGATTTGTTTCCTGTGCTCAGAGGGTTTCCCACATTCCTCAATAGAGCTGTGTTCCTCCTGTGTTTTCCACTCTCCCAGCTTCCACGTTGTCTGCCATCCCCACTCAGGCACTCTTCCCACCCTGTGACATCCTGGCAGGGCAGCAGTGACCTTGTGGGGACCCACAGCACGTGGGTGAGGCTGTGAGGATGCATCAGGAGACACAAAACACAGAGAGGACAATAGCAACCATGGAGGATGTTCTTGGTTCCTGTATGGAATGAGGGGGAATTCCTGTACCTACCTGAAAAGCAGTGTGGCTTTAAGATTTTCACTAAGTCTGGTGCCTTTTTGTTCTTTTCCTTCTCATATATTCAGTGTAAAGCCACTGTCACGTTGAAACACAATTTTGGGGACAGTGACACTGCATCCTTCCCAATCTTGATCCTGACGAAACAACTAAAAACTGCCAAAGCAAAATAAGCCTCAGTGTTTTGGTGAGCTAGGGGCACAGGGGCTGATGTGAAACATAAATAAATAATAGGGAGAGGAGAGGAAAAGGCAAAGTGAGAGTAGGAAGTGGAGATGATGGAGAACAAACGTATGGAAACAAAGGGGGACAGCTCAGGGAACATCATATTAGAAAGGGATGGAAGTGTCAGAAAGGAACCAGAGAGCAGCAGATTGACTTAAAAAAAAACCCAAAAACCAACAAAACGTGCGTTCAGGAGATGTTGATGGAATCCATCCAACATCTGAACGACTCAATGAATAGCAGACTGTTGAAACTAGATGAGACACTAACTAATTTAGTTCAGGCTGTCAATAATTGAAATCAGAATGTTGCTGTGTTTAATGCTAATATGAAGACTGATTTCAGAAGCTTAAGGTTTTAAGAAGCTGGGATGAATCTGTGCCATCATTTTCCAGTTGTTATTGTCAGGGAATTGTTGAAAGAAAAGTTATCAATTCAGCGTTAGTGCTCTGTATGATTTTTAATATTTAAAGATGCAACTTGCATTTTTAAGCATGACCTATATTATCTGCTTCAGAGGGTGCTGTGTGGTGGGAAAGGGCACAGTTTAATTCTGTGATAGCCTGATATGAGAGGTATAGTTGCTCCAACTCCTCAATTCCATCACTTGCTGGTATGAGGAGAAATAAAATTCAAAGTCCTGTCTTTGGCAAAGTCCCTTGCTGCTCCCTTCCAATCTGCAGTGTCAGAAAACTCAGATACTTAACGAATCTTCTCATGTCTGTTGGCTTCATTTAGCAAACGTCTGTTCAGTTATCATGGATTAAAGGGAAATATTTATTAAAAAAAAAATTACTCATTTTGGAGATACAGCAAATATGAGTTAAAGAGAATTTCAAAGAGGGATTTTTTTTTTTTAAATTGTAATTTATGTTACAGGGACATGAAGTAATGTAACAGCAACAGAAAACAGTTTGTGGATGAGAGGTTTTAAAAGGGGGGGGAGAAAATTTCCCCCAGGATAAATGGCTACCAATAAAGAATAAAAAGTAGACAGAAAACTTATTTAAGCCTCTGAGATATATGAGTAGTAAGCATAGAAAAATTAGTGTCCAGCAGTGAGCATTACCCTGCCAATTCAGCTCAAATCTAGGATTCCAATTATTCTATGAATCTAAGGATTCTTTGATTCTGTGAATCACAGTGTAGTTTTAAGGTGTTGCTGTCAGTGTCCCTCACCATATATGAATTCTCCCAATAATTCTTCCAAAGCATGAATCTAATTTCCCTTTCATGCCCATTAAATCTGAATTAAGAAGATGCCATAAGATATCACAGGTACAGAACAAACACAGAAAGAAAATACTGAAAGTAGAAAGCACTGAGGGAAGGAACAAACAAGGTGCCAAGGCCTCGATGCATTGGAAAACTTTATTTTGTGATTTTTGGGCCATCTCACATGGCTCAACCATCCGTTCTCCAGACCCACTGGGCTAAGACAGATCCCTGAGCAGCTGGAGCCTGGTGGGAATTTCTGGCCTGATGAAGTCAGCTTTTTTAGGGGGTTTTTCTTACCTTGTAGGGAAATGTTCCACCCTCAGGTTTGCTCCCAGTTGGGTGTCACATTTCCCAGCATAATGTGAGGATCTGAATGTGCAGCAGATTTTTTTATTTATGTGGAGCTGCATGGATGTGTGTGGAGTTCATTAAAAGATCTGGAGGGCTAAAACATTTGAACAGGACAATGGAAGTTGGAGAACGGGGGTTATGTGGGAATGAAGAGCTGAAAAAAAAAAAAAATCCCATTTCTGTTTTTTTTCCTTGTTTTCAGAGTTGTGAGCTGCTGCTTTTGTCTTTCCTCTCTCCTCCAATGCATTCCGTGTCCACTCTGAAAATAATGTTTTATCTCCCCAGTAGTTATTGCCTTCAGAACTTATTTTTCCATGTGTTTTCTGTGGGATCTCCCAGTGCTGATATTTTTCCAAGGTGTGCTACAAGCACACCGGGAGGGGATGAAGCCTCCCTGGGAGCTGCAGCTCTGTTATAACTCATTCCTCAGGACACAACACGGGCAGGGGAAAGAAAAAAAAAATATATATATATCCTTTGGAAAAACACAAAATGTGTTCAGTGCTTGCAGTTCTTCGTGGTGTGTCCCAGTGGGACCTGCTGTCACATTCCATGTGCCAGGAATTTGGATGGTCTGCCTGGTGCCCAATGCCATGGGAGTTCCTCATGTTTCGTGTCACTCACAGTTCATTTGGATGATCCAGGGTGCAGGCTGCTTTTTTTTGTTTGTTTGTTTGTTTTTTGTTTTTTTTTCCCTAAAATTTCTTTCAGTGTGTGAAAGCCTGATGTGTGTTTTCTTCCAGGTAAATCAGTAAATTATAGAAATAAATAATATCTTAAACTAAGATGTGTCAGGTTTAGCCCGTGAGTCAGAGCCCTGACAAAGCCTTGCTAGGAAATGTGGGTTACAATGACAGGATGAGGAAAACCCCAGCCCCAAACCAGGCTGAGTCACAGGCACAGGAACACAACTCCTTTCTAGAAGACCTTATTTGTGTAAGAGGTGAGAGTTTAGAGGCACAGAAGTCCCCCAGAAGACAAAACAAACCGAGGGAGGACAGGCAAAGCCCAGCTATGGTCAGCAGTAAATGCATCCTCTCACTTCCCAGAGAGTTTTGTTTCTTTCTGGTTTTCCTTCTGTTGCTCTGGCCTAATCTCTGCTATGAAGAGCAATTTATCTTCCTCCCTCTGTCTTCATCCCATCGGGGGACAGGTGAAGGAGCTGCATTTCCAAAGGCAGCAGTGATGCGCACCACGGATCATAGGGCATGACCTATTCCCAGCTTGGAATTTCTCATTTTTACCAGCACACCCAGAGCTGCAGCCTTATTTTTCAAAGGCACTTTATGGTGCACATACAATCATTTAAGCAATTTATACTTAATTCAGTTTTATACTGACAAATCTCTTGAAATCCTTTGTATCCATATATCAAAACGAGCTGCCAAAAAAAAAAAAAATCTATACTATCAGCCAAAAAAATGTTATAGCTTCTAGTAGAAGATAATGCTTTATCCTCCAGAATTCCTGCAGTAAAAAATTTCAAATGCTAGTCTATTGATAGTCAGATTAAAAACTAAAATGGTATGGATTATTAATAACTTTTTTCATTTTTTTTTTAAGGTAGTAGTTTTTCTTACCAAACACTGAAAAATTGCTACTTCTTAGACTCATCTGTTGTAGGCAGGACGTCAGATATATCTGAATTTGTCAAGTTTTATTGAGATGTTGTATTGTTGATAGTTAAAGTATTACATGGTCAGACATAATTTTCAAAGTTAAATTATTTGCAAAGCGTGCACCATCAGTTCTCTTTTGCCTCATCTTAACATTTTTTATTGAAGGCAAAACTAGTTATGAATGGAATGCTGTTATAAAATTTCAAGTACCCAGATTAAACTCTAATACCTTACTGCTGTTTCTAGAGGGGAAAAATAATTCTTGAATGCTTCTTCAGTCTTCAGGTAACACAAACTTGTGTGGGTGCCTGGAGAGTGAGAGCTGATTGTGGTGAATCTGAATTAAATTTCCATTTATGCCTCACAAAACTCAGTGAAGACAAAAGACATGTGAACAGGGGCCAGAAATCTGGCAGGCCAAGTTCCACCCGGGGGATATTTTTTTCAGATGTGGAACACACTCCTGCAAACCAGGATTTATAGCAGAAATGCTGACAGACAATATTGGTGATACTGTTCTAATTTATTTGTGTTGAATGGATTTTTCATCTCTTTTCCCTTTTAATGATCTAAGCCTTTTTGCATCTGACAGTGAGTTTCCTCACTGTTTACCTTGCCTGCCAAGGCAGTATCATCCATCTATGACTATGCTTTTCTTGGTTTCTTGCTCTCTGTCTTTAATATTTGGAGCCAATTTTCCATTTATTCCAGGCCTCCTGTACCTCTGATGTTACCATTAACTTGTAAAGTGGAAGCCTGTCAAAAATGCTTTCAAGATGCAATTTTTTTAATATATTATGAAACATGTGGTTGTGTTCTGGTATATTTTTATCATAAACATTGAAAAATTCTACTTCTACCCTTAGCTGGCATTTGCCATAAAGAATATAATCCCAGTTTCTTAAATGCTAAATGAGGGTTTTGTGCTCCTCTAACACCATCAGGCATTTCTGCCTCTTGCAGGGTGCTCAGGACCTCTTTGTGCTCACTTTACCAACCACAGGAGCACTGGAAAACACAGATAATCCAAAGGAGTGTGTTAGGAATTTGAATCCCATATATAGAGATTATAAAGTTGAAGTGATGATGATGTAATTTGGTGACATTTACATTTTTGGACCACGACCTCTGCCATCACACTTTGCAGTAGCAGTAGTAAATCTGTGGTGGGATGGGTTGCAGTGGGAGAGAGGGTGGATCCATGGTTGTCTGGGGTTTTAAGAGCTGGAGGCAGGGAACAGGTTTTGGCTGGGCTACAAGACAGCACCAGAATTTCTCCTTACAAGCCCTGGTGAAGAAGCATTGGGGATTTTGGAGGCATCATCCAGCCAAGGGGGAGACTGAGGGCAAGTCAAGTGCACTTTTGGCTGCCCAACCCATGGCAGTGTCCAAGGCCAGGCTGGACAGGGCTTGGAGCAACCTGGGATAGTGGGAGGTGCCCCTGCCCATGGGGTGGAACTTTAAGGTCCCTTCCAATCCAAACCATTCTGGGATTCTCTGCTTGTCTCCTGCCTCTCAAAGAGACATCCCCCACCCAGCTCCCTGTTGGGATGGAGTTTGGGGTGGGGAAAGTGGAGCCCACAGCCCAGGCTGGAGACCTGCAGCACCACATCCACTCAGGAAGGTGTTGGTAACTCACTGTCAGGTGATGTGCAGGACTTCTCCAGTCTTGTCCTTTCCCCAGCAGGGACATCTGGCCATGCCCAGCTTCTGGTGTGCTCAGAAATCTCTTATTTTTGTTAAAATTTAATTAACAGCACTAAACTAAGATAAAAGCACGAATCACAGGTAGTTAAGAGGGTGGGTAAGCTGCCTGAACAAGTCTCCTTGGTTTTGAGAGTCTAGGACCAGAACTGAGATCAAGCATTTTTAAATCTGCCTTTTTTTCTGCTTTTAGTTTGCACAAGTCATATTTGCTTTTTCCTCCTGTTATTCTCAAGTGTTGGCCACTTCTAGTTGGACACAACTCTCGTAGACAAGCCCTTAATTTAACAGCTCATTCTCCCTACTTCATTTAAATAAAGATTATAAAGGAAACTGTAATCCTACTGATTTGCAAATTGAACTGTTTTGTAGATGTTATTTAAACAGTGCTACTACCACTGTCTTTCATGAGAAACATGGTACAGTGAGAGAGATCAAAGATTCATAAGGAAGCTCTTTTTTTTGAAAGCTGATGCTCCTGGCTTCTTTAACTAATTGAAAAATTTTCTTTACAAGAACAGACCTTCAAGCACTGTGGCTGCTGCCACGAGCCTTATCATTACAGAGTTGTTACTTCCTCCTTTAAGGGACTGAGCTGGAGATTAATGGAAGACTGTGCTGGCACTTTAGGATGAACTTTGTCTATTTTCAGTGCATTATACAAATCCTAACACGCAGGTGATTATCAATGGCCTCAGATTGAAAATAAATTAGTGCCTCCCCTTTTTTTTTGAGCTCAGATGCAGAGCTTCATAATTTCATGGGAAGTCAGAGAGCTGAACTGCATTTTCTCCTAACTGGGGATGAAATTAATGATGATAAAAGGGAAGAAGAGTAGCACTGGCTTCATTTTTTAGGTGAAAAGTGTGCATGCATGGGGAGTTGATCCTGGGACTGCCTGGTCTGCCAAGGGACCAAGGTAAGAGAGATTCTGGTTCTGGCTTTGGCACAGTTTGCCCATTAGAAAGGTGTTCAAAAAAGCTCTAATATCTCTGACCTGCAACTGTGAGGCTAAAGTGCATTGAATGAAAGGTGGCATCCCTCTCTTTCTGCCACTGTAGACTTCACCACAAGACAGCAATTAAGCTGAATTTCTTTAGGCATGTGGCTTAATTTTTTTTTTTTTCTGCATTAAAAGTCACACTTGAGCCTCGATGCTCCATGAGAGATGTGTGTAGCTGAGCCAAGTCTATCAGTCCCCAAACGTGTCTAGTGATTTTCTAAAATGAGAAAAGGGGTGGTAAGTGGTGCCTTTTTTTAACAGAAAGCCGGTTTATATGTGGCCTGTGTATTTTAAGGGAAATTTATGAAGCAATGACTTAGGTTATAACCATGGAATCCTTCTGGCTTCAGCTGGCACGACACAGCCCATGAATATTAACAATCCATACTTGTATAGGTTAAATTCAGCTATAGGAGCCCATCAGTATTTATGGATCAGATGCTGCCATCTGAAGTCAGAAAGAGTCCACGGCCACGAGTGAGAGGCTGATTGGGCACCATGAGCACTTTGGCTTGATCAGACAATAGCTCTGTGTTTGAGTGCTGTCACTGCCCTGCAAAATCTGAGCACCAGCTTAGGTGCTAAAATCTGGCTGCTCCTGATGGGCTGTGAACACCCAGAACCTTTACACTTCACATGCTCCAGGATTCACCCTCCAAGGTGTTACATTCTCAGGGCTTGCTGAGAAAAAAAGGGAGATTCTGAGGTTAAAATGGAAGCTTGCTATTATTATTAATTTAAACTCCAATTGTCTACATCTGACCTGGAATTCTGGAAAGAGCTGCACACAGCACAGCAGTCCCAGGCTGCATTTTTCTGAATTCAGCTTTGCATCACTGGTGCACTTCAAAACCTTTTGAAGTAGAACTGCCCAGGGTTGCTCTGTGCTCCTCTGTGCAAACTGATTCCTGACCCCTTCCCCACCTTTTAGAGGGGGATTTAAGCTAAATTAGCCTCCTTCATTACCATCAGATGAATGGATTTTGAACTTCAGGCAAGAGTGGGCTCCATCATTAGAAATATTCTAACTCTGCTCCTGCCAGGGGGGAGGCAGGTGAGAAAACCCACGTTTAACCCTCCATGGTTTGCTTAATTGCACTGGAGAACTTGATTAGGCAAGCACAGTGTTCACTGGAATTGGAGTGTTGTGCAATAGAAACTTGAGCAGTTTTCTCTGTAGTGGCACTTTTTTATTTTTTTTCCCTGGGAACAAAAGTGTGACATTAATAGCTGTGCTCAACAGAAAATTTGTGAGTGGGCCTCTCTGGCAAGAAAGAGCCACATAGCCTGCATTACATCGTGTGCCAGTGAGGAAGGTGTATGTAGCAATACGTTTATGTTCCATGAGTGAGGTTTTTTATCTATTTATATCACCTCCTACATGGAGCTACCCGGGCCAAACTGCCCTGCAGAGGCAGTCCTGGGCACCTCGCTATGCTCACAGAGAGGCAGAACAGCCAGCAAGGGCAGAACATCTTTTTGATTCAAGAAATCCTTGTTTTCCTTGAGTTAACAAAGTAACTCAGAAGCCTGGAGTAGTAAATGAAAACAGACGCTTGAGTCAGGCAGAGGGCTTGGGATTTTTTTTTTTTTTTTCTCTCCCTCCCCTGTACTGTGACTGTAAGTTTCCAACCCAATTAAAGACTGGAAACTGAAGCAAGGAATCATAATTGCAGAGAAGGAGGAAAAACATGACAGGCAAATTCCTGTCCTTCCTGCTTTGGAGAGGTCAGGGGTGAGGGGATGGTGGAGCTGGGTTTACCTGCTGCTCCAGCACCTCTCAGCCTGACCAGCCCCACCTCTGAGCTGCTCAGCCTCTTGGTACCTCTTGGTATCTCTGAAGCCAGGCTGGTTTTTTGCTCAGGAAGTGCTTTAAGATGCTCGTTAGAAAGGTGTGATCATGCACACCGACAGCGCAGGGCTGGGCTGAGCAGATGTCTCTCCCCAGTTGCCAGAGTAGCAGCCTGCATGACAAGGAGTCCAAGCACACCTTCCTGGGTTTATTATCTGAGTAATTAATGATGCAGCACGGATCCTGACTCAGTCCTTGCTGCCAGGCTCCTTCTCCTCTGTACAGCTCTGTGTGCTGTGCATGGTGCTGGTAAGATTGCCACCCTAAACGAGTAGAAATAAAATTGCTGCTGGGAATCCTTTGGTGACCTGGCATGTCAAGGGATCTCCTTCCTGGCCCTGGTGATTAGTGCTCATCAGCTCCCAGGTGAAAGCTCTGGGTGTTTGGCATTGCTGTCCCTGAGGATGGAGGCAGAGATGGAACATCCTCTGCCTCCCTCTCAACGTGGCATAGCTCTTTTTCCTGGCAGGAAAATATTCCCTTCTTAACAAGAAATAGGGTGAAGGAGGTCAGGTGCATTGTTCTGTGATATTCCTTCCCCAAAGCAACCATAGAATACGAGCATGGAATCATTCAGGTTGGGACAGATCTCCAAGATCATCAAATCCAACCCTTGACCAATGTCTCTTCCAGTCAATTAAAGCAGTTTTTTGTGTGTCCAATGCTAATCCCTGTCCCTTCCTCCACCTCCAAGTCCCACTGCTCATGGAACTGTGTAATCACAGCATTCCCCACTCATTACCTGCATGTGCCAAGACACAAAACCTTCATAAGATTCTCATTTGCCTCCGAAGTTTTTGCCAGCAGAGGTTTGTTTTGCAGATAAATGGTTGCTATACAGCTCATTCTCACAAATTACAGCTCCTGACTTCCTGCTTGGCTGGGAATGGGTGGAGGATCCCAACTAAACTGATAGTGAGATGCCAGTGGGTGGATGTGGAGGCAACATCTGCAGGTCTGATCTCATGTGCTGATCTCGTGTACTGGCAGGGACGTGCATGACACTTTGTTATTCCAGAAGTATCTCAAGGACATAAAATTCTGACAGCTGGAACCTGGTCTGGAGCGTCTGCGTTGTAAAAGTGCAGCTACTCCAGGGCTTTCTGGCATGGAAAAAAAAAATGAAAAAATGCCCTTATTTTTTATTTTTAATTCAATTAACTTAGAATGCAGCGTGGGTGTGAGCAATGCATGAAAAAGATGCAAACATGTACATACAAATATATATATATATTTTTTTTTACATATATCCATATATGTTCTATATTTCACTCCAGCTGGATGGTTATAGACCATTACCTGAGAGTGAGACAAGCAAGAGTTTCCTTCATGTGGATGAAAGACTATTCCACCTGGAACAAAAGCACTGCCAGAAAGGAAAACACACTCTTGGCCATGTGAGTTAGATGGACACCATCCATGAGCATGGTTCAAGTGCTCTGCACTATTCCAGCACCTGGAAAAGCAGATTGAGAGTCTTCCTCCAGCCTAAAGGGAAGAAAAAACCCTTCCAGTGCCCAGGCAGTGAGCAGCCTGGATTTCTGAAACAGAAATCTTGACAAAAGCTCCTTGTATTTCTGTAAGGGGCAGAGTGAAAATGCAATAGCTGTAATGCATCTGTATTTTAGGAAAGCTTTCTGGGCCTCATCGCTCAATATTTACTTCAAAAATCACTTTGGTTGAAAGCTGGGAGATTGAATGGGGCATAACAAAAGTAGCAGTGTCGGGGGTGTGTGAGCAGGAATGGTGACAGCAAAGTTACTCAGGGGTCTGAGGTGGGTCTGGTGGCATTTGAGGTTTTGATTGTCTGGGTATTGCTGCAGTGATGTTTCCAAAAATCCCCAAAACTGAGAAAATAAAAGAATTAATGATATAAGGATGGCTATCTAAAGAATTGTTATTTCCTTCTGACATCCTTTAAAACCCTCACTACCTTCAGCTTCTTCTCTTCAGCTTCCCTAACCAGCCTCTTGCACTGTGTAATTTGGAAAACACTGATGTCATTGGAAGCATTAGCAGCAGTAGTCATCGTGCTGCAGTTCATACAGGCTGTTATGCTTTTTGTACAGGCAGAGGCTTTAACCAGGAATTTCCACCTTTTTATTTCCTTTTTTTTTTTTAATTTTTTTTCACTATTATTAGTTTTCCATCTTGTGGAGGAATGGCTTCACAGAGGCTGTCAGAAGTGGAGCCTTGCCAAGGTTCCCCTTGTCCCTCAGCCACCTTGGAGATCCAGGATAACAAGTGATGGGTGGGAAGGAGAAGGGAACAGGACTTCCAAGGGGAAAAGCTGGGAGTATTGCTGCCTCTCACCAGGGAAAAAGGATTTTCCATGCTGAGAAGTGGCTGCTCACAGCACATATGGGATGTTCCTGGATTTCCAAGAAGGGAATCAGAAATCTGCCTTGACCCAAGCCCCTGGTATCTTCCAGCAGGAGGGGGAAGGAGTTATTAATAGGAAAATACTGAACTCTCTGCAAATATTTCACTCCTCTGAGGTGCCAGTGACAGATCCTATGTGGGACTTTGTGGTGGTCTGGTGATGGGAAAAAAAGAGAGAGTGATTTAAATATGGGTCATGCTGTGAAAGAGGTTTAAGAAGATGGAGCTGAATCAGTTTTCCAGAGTCTTTCTTAATTCACTGGGTTGGTTTTTGATGATAAATGGTCTCAGTCCAGGTTGGAAGGGGCACCTAAATGGGTGACTTTTTTGGGATGTCCCACCTTGAACAGGGATTCAGGACCAGGCAGAGGGGAGGAATGGGATCTGCTGCATCCAGGGGTTAAACCAGAAGAGAGCCTGATCCCATCAGACTTAAACTGCTGCAATGATGATTGATTGTCCTTGATACCCCAAGAGCCCAAAATTCTTTCTTCTTAATTTATTATGAATTTAACTCAAATAAAGAGCTCAGTGCCAGCACAGAGAGATTTTGGGATGGAACAAGCCATTTAGGTTTTTTAAAGCACTTTCCCATGCTAACATTCTCTTCCCATCAGCTGAATCACAGATGCTTTTTCTGCACCAATCTTATTTACCTCTATTGCTCATTCCTTCCTTATTTTGTTCAAATGTCAACAAAATTATAACAATTATAGTCATAATAAGCTGTGATCCCATGCACCAAATCAAAAAATAAAGTCTGACTCTGTACACAAAGTAAAGGTCTAAGACCACATTATGTTTTAGTTGCACAATCTAAGTTCACAAAAGATGCTTTAATTTTCTTTTTGATTTTTTTTTCTTGTGTGGCTTTTTTATTTCTTTTTTTTTCCTTTTTTTCTTTTTTTTTCCTTTTGTGTAATTAACGTGGAAGTGACTCTTTTGTTTGAATAGTATTTGGCTTTTAGAACAAAAAAACATAGATGCACTACCCTGCTGTGACAGAAAAGTGTTGAATTGGTATTTAAATGAGGACAATTTCTGCAGATCTTTTTGACTATTAGATGAGATGCAGTTTAATTTTCATTGCTCTAAATTAGTCCTGGAGGAGGAGGAGGAGACCTTCCTTTAAAGGCAATAATAATGAAATTCTGGGGCTGATTCTGGGCTGGTTTTAACACAGACTAATTCTGTCACAAAGAGCTACCTTGGCTGAGGAGCTGCCCCTGAAAGACTCTGGTTTGTTTTTCTAAGTTCTAATAGAAAAAGCAGAAAACCCCCTAAGCCAGGAGCGAGTCCAGAGAAATTACATAAATCATTAAGAGTGGAATGAATTGTTTCCTGTGACCTGCAGACTGCCAGGAGAGTGGTGCTGGGGCTCTGCCACCATGGTGACGTCCCCATGCTTGACAGCTACCTGCTGTCCACGCAGGAGAAGTGTAGGAAAGCTGAGGCAAAGCTGAGGAAAAGCAAAGAAATATTTTTGAAAATGTAGATCTGTGGTATTTATCCTGCTTTGAAGCAAAATTAGCTTTGATTAAATTGTAATTTAATTATGGATGTTGAGTTTTTTTCCATCTGGGCTGGGTGCATGGTGGTCAGTACTGCTTGTAAGGGCTGGTCCCTCCTGTTCCAGGCTGGGAGTGAGGATCCAAACCTGTTCCATGGTGACTTCAGGTCTGCTGGAAGGCAGCAGGAAGGATCAGGATGGGGAAGTGTCCCACATTTGCAGCTGAACCTTTGTGATGTGCATTTAGAGGTTCCTGCAGCCTCGTGAATTCGCACATTTTATCACAGTGAACCAGCTTTTCCATTCCAGGTAGTGGATAATAAATAACTCCTACATCAAATAGCACAGGCAAATATTGAGTAGAAGCAGCAGAAGAGTATCAGTTAAATCACAGGATCAAAGTTTTTAGATGTCAACAAACAAGCACAAAGTCTACATTATGTAGTGGTCAGAAAGAAATTGCTGTAAGGAATGTATCAGTTCCTCTTGAGCTGTCCATCTACATCAGATCAATAGCCCTTCCAAGCATGGGACATTCAGGCTTTCAGCTTGAGAAATTGAAGTTCTCAAAATAAGTCAGGGTTGTAACACAAGTCCATCATTGTGTGTCACAGAAATGAAATGAGTTGTCTCCTGTTCGATTGATGACTGACAGAAAGCTGGGAGGAAGAAAGAAGGAAATAAATGAGACGTGGGTTCTTTTTTTTTATGTTTTTTTTTTTTTTTTGAAAAGTTGTTGCGAACACTTCTGTCAAAAAAGTTTCCACCGAGGGATCTGCTTTCATTTCCATGGACATGCCTAGTTTCCATTACTGATAATAGGAGTTGGATGGTGAGGGCTGGGAGGGGGAATGTGCTGGCCACTGTGGAGCTGCTGCTATTCAGAGTAAGCACATGATGCAAGGAAAAAAAATGTAGATCGAGAATTTCTTACAAGAAAAAGTAAAATAGGGCCAGGAAATATATGACTGGTAGCTCTTGATCCTTTTAATTTAGCACTTTGTAATGACAAATGAGTAAATAGGCAGATATTTGGCCTGCTGAAATACATCAACCTGAGTCTAGCAGCAAGGAGCCCACATCTGAATCCAGTTGCATGTTCAAACCATTAGTCTGGGATCTAAGCAGCAAGTCTGGGAAGTGATTGCACTTTTACAGCCCCAATAGGAACCAGGTACAAAATTTGGCTGGAGATGTAAGTTCAGGCTTCAATCTATCTTAAAAAGGGGAGGGTGAAGTCGACAGATCCAGGGCTGGTCCTGCAGATGTTCCACTGACATTCCAAACAGCCATGCTGAAATGAATACAGCTTCTCCTGTCAGCTCTGCTCTAGGAAATAATGCACGTGAAGAATGATCTGTGAATTTTTTAGTTTTATCGGTGAAAAAGGCCCCCCCAGTGCTCACAAACAGGCTCACAAAATCAATGCCTGATGCAGTTACTAGCTGAGCAGCTTGTTGATGTTAAAGGAAATAACTTTGTTATCCAAAGTACAAGTGCTCCTCTATTATCCAGGCTTTCAAAGTGATTGAGCCTGAAATGCATTCTACCAGTGTATATGAGATACCCCTGCTACCTTGGAGACCAGGCAGTTTCAATACATTAAATATAGAAACTACAGTTTCCATTGCCCAGAGCAATAAAAATGGAGACTGAAGCAATGGTTGTGCTTAGGTACCTGCTGAGAAACACTGAAACTGTGGCTCTAATCTTCCCAAAAAGTGGTGGGGCCTTGTTTTGACTGTTGTTTAATGGCAGCACTGGGTTTGGGTGGTTGTAGAGAAGTAAGAGCAACCTGCTAGCTGGAGTTGGATGTGGGAAGGGAAGGGCTGTGCTGCTTGGGTCCTTCGTTGTGGATCCTTCAGGGATGTTGTTGAGGTTCTTTGAGCCTCACTTTGTTGTTCTGTAGGGTGTCCAGGAGCAATCACACCTTGAACTGCAGCAGGACCCGTCTGGGGAACTCTCAGGTGTCTCTGAATCAAAGCAGGTTTGAACCAGATGGCACCAAAAGCTCCCATCAGGACATGAGTAGGCAATACCTGCCACCAACAGGGAGGATAAAACAGGATATAGATTTTCTTGCTTGGAGGAAACGTGTTTGGATAATGTGAAGTGCACCTGGAAATTATAATGTTCCAAACACATAAAGAAAAATCCAGGTAATATAAAGCAAATATAAAAAATAATCTTAAGGTCAATAAAATCAATCTGGACAGAGATTTGATGGATCACATACTCCAAAACATGACTACATGTAAGTGAAATAATAACTTTACACATGTCTTCAAGAATTGTATTTTTATCTGACAGTTTTCAGACAGGGTGAAGCACACATAGTTTACTGCATACACTTAATTAAATAAAACTAAAATAAATTGAAATGGAGTCAGTTGAAAAGCTGTTTCATTTTTTAGTCTGTCTTATAAGAAAGAAGTATTTGAACCATATAATTACGAATTATTCTGAAAATGTTTTCATGAAATAAAACCCTGTTTCACGAAAAAGTTTTCACCACATATTTCAAATGTTAATATTTTTATCATGTTATTTTTTACGATTGTGTTTGAATGGCATTTTAGGTTTACAATATTTCAAATTAAGAAATCAAAAGAGTTGATTATGAAAGTAGTCATACATTATGATTCTGTTTTTTCAAATGTTCCTCTTGCTACTCCTCCTCCTGTTGCAGAATAAAAACGGTGAACTGTAGATTAGCAAATTTTTTTTCTGATTTCTGTGGGTTTACTGGGATAATCTGAAAGAAAATTACCTAGAATGGACTAGAGAGTCTTGTCAGGAAGAGCAGAAAGTCCTTCACCTTGGGAAAAATGACTTTTCTAGATACTTTAAATCCATTTTATTTATGATGCTACTGTAACTTTCAAAACACACTCCACTTTCCTCCAGAATTATTTCATCAGAAGAATGTATTTTTACAATACATTCTAAAAAGTGACTTTTTAACCAAGCACAACACATTGCAGATGAATTGTCAACTGTCATTGGAAAGACGTTTTTTCTTCGTTTGCTTGGTTTTTCCCCATGTGAAGTCATACAAGAAATAATGCCTTCTGGGGCATTCCACAGAAAAAAAAGATAAACAATTGGAAGGGCCCTCAATCTTGTCATTCCCTGGTGTAGCAGAGTGAGAGCCGTGCACTGTCAGGGAAAGCTCAATGCTCCAGGGACAATTAACTCCTTCCACCAAGGTCCAGCCTAAGCTACACCTGGGTTATACCCACAGCTCTGCACGTGGGTATAACCAACAAGGAAATAAAACAAGTTTCTGCACTGGCAGCCTTGCACTTTTTTGCAGCTCTGAACTGAGATGCTCAAGGTCTGGCTATGCCCAGCTGGTCCCTTGCAGAGAGATTTCTGCACGTTGTGCCGGAGCACGCGGCGGAGAGTTGGAGCTTTATGTGGAGAGAGAAAGATGTGTTCATGGTTTTCTCATGCTTGCCATGATCTGCTGCTTGTTTCTGAGCTGTTCAGCTGCAGATTTTCTGCGTTCGACTTCAGACACCGCAGAAGAACAGCTGGGAAATCAGCGAAGCAGCAGAGCAGGGTGGTTACAATAGAAACAAAAACCAAACCAAACCAAAACAAAACAAAAAAAAAACCCTTATTGAAAGAAAACTGTCCGAGGCAGCCCCATGGTGCCCTTTCACACTGAGACACTGTCCCGGGGAACCCCCTGGGAAATGGCAAGGCATATTTTTCCCTGATAACAATGTAAAAAAGCACAAAAAGTGCACAGGGCACCTCGCTGTGCCGCGCTGCTTTAGGAGAGCGCTGCGGTTTAGGGACCGCGCTTCGCCGCTGCAATAATAACACCGAGCTCATTCCTGGATGCAAATAAATAAATAAATAAGGGCCTAGCACAGGAAAAAAAAAAAAAAAAAAAAGCTAGTGTCTCATCCAGGGCTTGTTTGTTAACTCCTGATGAGATGCTGTGTGTAGCCATGCTGCCCTGAGGAGTTCATAATACCAGAGCCTGAGCCTACAACATTTCCTAAGTACCGCTGTGAACAGCCTTGTGGGACTGCAGTAATTGAGGGGACTGTGTTACTTCTGGACTAGATCATGCAACTCTTACACCAGGCATTAAGCACTTAGGAGAGCAGCCCCATTCACTTCACTGATGGCTTTTAGATGGGAAAATGTATTGCAATCACAAAGTTACCTGCCCTTCAAAGCTCAGCGTACTCAGGACGAAATGGAGAAATCTAAAGGAGGTTCTTGTAGGAAAAAAAACCAACAAATGGACTGTACATAAAGCTAATCTCTCCTCTTCTGGTGATTTTTCTCCCACTTGTAGACAATCAAGCCCAGTTTTGCCAGTGACTGTCAAAAGACTGTGTGAGAGTAGGTTTAAGCTACAATAAATAGGTATGAGTTCCAGCTAAATCCAGCCCTCTATAACATTACACTCCATTGTGAACACCCCTCCAAAACACCTCCTGTTTGACAAAAAAAATATTGCCATGATGCCTGGACCCCTGATGCTGCCCAGAACTGCTCCATCCTGAGCAGGGGTCTATTTCCCATATTAAAAGTCAGCCTGTTGGCAGAGGAGTGCTGAGCGTGCAAATCCATTCTCCTTGCCTGTGTGCTGCTGAAATCCCAGCCCCTGTAATGTGCTGTCCTGGGCATCCTCCTTGGAAAAAAAAACATCCACAGCACTGGTGCCATCACTCTCCTAGCCTAGCAGTAAATTATTTATCTTATTTATATGGTTTAGTGATTGGAAAGGTGTTCTGGGAAGAATTCACCTGCAAATGTGGCTTATTTTTGTTTAATCAAGCTCTGTGGTGTATTCCAGATGTGGATCAGGGAAGTGGCTGGGAAAAGGTGTTCACTGTGCAGGGAGAAGGTCTCTGCTTGCAGGGACATCCAGCAGAAGGGCATTGAGCTCTTTAGCCCTGAGAAGAGCCCTGAGTTCAAGTTGTCTCTTTTGTACCTTCAGTGTTCACTTGGCCTAGAATAATCTCTGGGAAGAAATATTTACAAATAGTTTCAAGGAGTTTTTGCAAATAGTTTCAAGGAATTTTTACAAATACATTCATGACAGTCCTAATTTGAGCCTAATAATTTATATCTTTTTAAGCTATTTTTTGGGGGATGTTTTTTGGACCCATGTGTATTTATTTACATTGATCTTGTGGAATAGTCTGATTTTAAGTGATTTGTTTCAACTGTTAGATGAGGGCACCTTTATTGGTAGTTCCAATTCTCTGTTCCTTGACAAATAATTTACTGATTAAAAGCAGTTATGCACAAAATGGTTACATGTTTTCAGGAGAAAAAAGATCATGATCACTTGTAGGGTTAGAGAAGAGAGAGGAGAGCTCTCACAGAATCATTTATTTCATCACCTTTTCCAAGAATGTAGTACCTTCTT
>VZTT01054053.1:278598-299599 GCA_013400855.1 Buphagus erythrorhynchus
TTTTGGAGGAAGTGGGGGGATTAGCAGTATTGAGGACAGACTTGTTGAGCTGGATGTTCTTTCACCACCCTCACTCATCCGTGGAGGTTTCCAGGACCTGAGTGGATCAGGTCAGACCCCAGAGCTGCTCCTGCTGGGCAGAATATCACACATATCACACCAGGGACTTCCTGGANCAGGAAATCTGAAAGTAGTTTTTGACAAACTGCTACAGTTTCATATCTGAGGTTCTGCTTCTTTTTTTTTTCTCCTTCTTTTTTTTTTTTTTTTTTTTTTTTTTTTTTTTTTTTTTTTTTTTTTTTTTTTTTGTGCACGGGGGGGTGTTAGGTGGTCTGGGGATGGTAAGTGTAGCNATGTTCTTTCACCACCCTCACTCATCCGTGGAGGTTTCCAGGACCTGAGTGGATCAGGTCAGACCCCAGAGCTGCTCCTGCTGGGCAGAATATCACACATATCACACCAGGGACTTCCTGGAGTTCCTTCCCACTGAATTTCCCCATGATTTTATGATTTTTCCACTTGCCTAAGTGAGAGCTGCTGCTCAGATGACCAGCTAAGTCTTAAGGCTTTGTTTACAGAGCACAAGTTAGCATCCCCAGCCATGTGCCAGACCTTTAAATCTTGCAGTGCACTGCAGATGATTCCTGTGAGGATCTGGGATGGACTCTCCAGGTGATACATCTCTGGCTGCTGTTTATAAGGGTTCTTTGTATGTATGTCAGTGTAAAATACTTAATTCTTTTGTAGCAACCTCTTTTTCTGGGAGACCTATCGTCCTCCAGCAGATCAATTTGTCTAAAGGAATGTAATCTATATTTACTTTGCAGGAGGTACTGTAGCTCTCAACTCTGCTTTTAGCTGATTCAGCTCCAATCCAGCTCGCTTTGACCTCAGAAATATTCCCTGCTAACTGTCCTCCTGTTCACTCCAATTTGTACTGCCTAAATGCCTACTGCTGAGTGTCCCTCTGGCCATTCTGAAAGGTGTTTCATCACACTACAATAAACGTGAAATACTGATGCACTCAAAACAGCCAAAAAGGAGGGGGGAAAAGAGCAGCTGGATATCGACATGGGACTGGACAGGGGCATTTATTACACTTTGCTTTCATCCCATTGTCTACCTTTGGCAAAGGAGGGCTCTGAGGCTCCCTGGTGGGCCAGGCAGGTCGATACAACACAGGAGTTAAATTAGACCTCAAGTCAAGCACATATCTACCTTGGCTGGGATACCTCCAACCTAAAGTCCCTGGAAAATTTACATTTTTCCACTAAGTTAACCAATAACAGAGTGAAATGAGTGAGAAAAAAGCAGCTGTCTAGCCTGCATCTTGCTTCATTATCAAATGGATGTTGTCCAAACAGCAGCTTAGGTGCCTTGTGAGGGAGACAAACAGGCTGTGGCCAGGATTTACCAGGCTCAATAAGTAAAAACAATATTTTACAAAGTTAGTAAGCACATAATAACATTTTTTAAAGGTTTCTCCCATGCCTCTTGTTATTCTGAAGGTGTTTTTCCCCCCTTCTTTTTCTTCCAATATCTAAACTGGCTTTATTGTTCGAGTGCACACACAGAGTTGTTACTATATTAGTGTTATATTAATTTGTCAGTGTAGAACACACTTGTTCAGTTCAGAACCCTGATTCAGAGGCCTGGAGATCCCAGGTTGTCTTGGTGAGTTTCCACTCTTCCCTATGCACTGAAGACTTTTAAAGTGACAACATCTTTGGTTGGAAGAGAGATTAAAGTAATTCAGAGCCTTCATGGCTGGAGAAAGGGCCTGGTGACCACCTCCTATATTCAAATGATGACCTCATGAGTGGACAAACCCCTCAAAAAATGTTCAGAAAACTGTTTCATTCTAGACAACAACCTCCAGTAAGCATTTCATAGAATCACAGAATTATTTGGGTTGGAAGAAACTTTAAAGATTATCTCGTCTCAACTCCCCTACCATTGGCAGAGATCCTAAAATTACTGTCCTGTATATAACAACTAAAAGATTTGTAATCATGTGCCAATAAAGTAGTAAATTTATTTGATTTGGACAAGCAAACAAGCAACAACAACAACAAAAAATCCAAATCCCCAACCAACATCTCTCCACCAAATGAAAGAAAGTCTTTCAATGAGGGCTATACTTTTTTGTATTATTTTGTAAGGCGAGGTGGTATTTTATTCATCAGGAAGGAAGGCACAGTGGAGATATTTAACCTGTAAAGAGTCTCATGCTTTATTATTTTAATAATATGAAACATATTTTTCATCTGACAACTCTACTTCAAGCTCAGGCACTGCAAGCAGCCACGTCTGTATCTCTTAAAAAGCTTTGCTTGGTTTATTTCCAAAAGAGCTCTTGCCTACCTATATGCTGGTGGAGAAAATTATTTCGAAACATGAAGCAGGTAAACCTTAACCTGCCAGATGTCTTTTTCATGTAAGCAATTTAAATTCAATTTGTGGCAGAAAATACAGGCAACTTCTGGATCAATAGGCTTCATTCAGCAGAGCTGACATACAACACCTGATCCACTGCCAACCTGGCTGGGCTCTCTTTGCTCCTACCTGAGGGACTTTCCCTGGCTTTTATCATTAGGTAAAATCTCTGAGGATTACAGGTACTTAACGCTAATTAGGGCTGCTCTGTTCCCCTCCCTTTGAGCGGCCTCTGTTCCTGCCACAGCCGCTCTAGTTTTGTATTTCAGGGGGATAATTGTGGTGGCACACGCCAGAGAGGTAAATGATAGCCCTGTACAAACACACCCCCAGCACCTCGCAGGAGAGGAGGGTGATGAGATAACAGCTGCAACAAAAGCTGCTGTGCCCTCACCTTGCTCACTTTTGTGGGATATCTGCCTTCAGAGCTGTAATTATGTGGTTAGAAAGAAGAGGCTGTAAACAAACAGGGCTGCTGCTCCTCCCCGGGCATGGGAAGTGAGGCATGTCAATCCCAAAGCTCCTCCAGGATCCAGGAATACCTGCACAGGTGGAAGGCTCTGGGAGATGTGTGACGTGCATGCACATCAATTCCTGCTCTGAGTGCTCACAGCACGCGAGTTATTAGCACAAAAAATCATTTTCCATTCACATACGTTCGACCGGGGCTCAGAATGAAATTTAATCGTTGCTCAGATTTGTAATAATTATTATTATATGTAGGGTTAAGTGCTGGAAAAATGGAGCTTTTATTTGCCATTTAACAATTCCCCCTTCTATCTGTGAGCTCTGATTCTACCATTATTGTGTTTCCTACAAATATCCCAGATACTTATAAATATTCTATTGCAATGAATTTTATATGACCCTTCAGTTCTAACAGCGGAAGCTGCATTTTGAACTTAACCTAAAATCCAGTGCAATAAAGCCAATTTTTAAATGTAACCTTTCCACCAAGTGGTAAAGACAGTCATAAAGTCACTTATTATTGCTCAAGTCCCTCTTGACATATAATTAATCCATCTCAACCCCCATCCAAAAATCCAGAGGCAGCAAATTTGCCCTTCCTGAATTTACAATTCATAGAGGCAGAGCGTTATCCAGCACTCCCTGACTGGGTGCACACATTGCAGGAAAGGGAGCACAGATGAACATTTAGGAGCCACTCATCTCTCACTGTGTGTCAGCATGAGGGGAAAAATAACAATGACTGGGACAGAATCTCAGAATCCCTCTGAGTGACTCGAAAATGTGTGGCTGTGGCACTTGAGGACACGGTTTAGTGGTGAATGTGGTGGTGGCATTGGGTTGGTGGTTGGACTTGGGGGTTTTGGAGATCTTTTCCAACCTTAATGATTCAGATGTGGGTGGACAGTCTCTTTGCATAATTATAAAAACTCCTGATTGCCAGACTTCACACACAACATAGAGAAAATGGGAGGATGGACCTTTGGAGATTGTCTAGTTCAGTCTCACACTTTGCCTGTCTCAGTGTGGAAAAATCTCCCCTTTGAACTCCAGGAAATAAACCAAATAAGGCCTTTTTGAGACTTGATGGTATTTAGGGGTAATTTCCTCTAAACAATGCCATTGTCCTGAGGAAAATGGGCTAAAATTAAATTATAAGATCCATTCCTTAACCTGGGCTTTGACCTTTGGATGCACTCAGAAGAAAACACAAAATCTCTCCAAACCCAGAACTCGTGCAGCTCATTGCAGCTCTGAGAGCAGCCTACAAATTGATGCTGTGTCTTCCAGCATCAACCAAAAATTGTTGAGGGCCACATTTATCTCCTGCTTTTTATAACGAGCCCAAACCAAAACTGTGAATTTCCCAGAGGGTGAGCAAGAGGGTAAGGATTAGAAATAGGCTATTTAAAAATAAAACATAAAACTCCAAACAACTCTTCACCATTATATTTCCAGACTCTGAAAATATTTTTCTATGGTGTTGCCATCAAATGGTCATTACCTGTCCCTCTGCTTATCTTTAGAAACCAGTAATCATTGTAGGAGCTAGATATTGATATCACATGAAAATATGCTTGAGTAGACTCTAAATGGGGTATATTAAGAATAATTTAGTTCTCTCATGTGTTTCTTTCACAACAATCCTTTACTACATGGCACTATCCAAACTTATTATTGACTATAAAATTATTTAGTGTGTCATTGTTGCATCCACAAAATTATGAATCTTCTGTTCAATATCCTTGTGATTAATCATCTTGTTTTATTGACCAACAATGCTGAAGTATGGAAAAATTAAGACTGAAATGCTGCTATACATTTAGTGCCCAAATCAAGACAACTTCCAGCATAGCTGGGATTTTTTTACAAATCTCAAAATGATCAAGGTAAGGGACACTGCAACATGTGAGGCACGAGCTCTGCACATTAAAACTGTGTTAATTACATAGACCTGAAAGCCCTGTGGAAATTAATATGTGATCTTGTAACGATTTGCCATATCATAACATGTATGCTCTGATCCAGCAAATCACTTAAGAAAGTGCTTAAGTTCAGTCTGTCATTTCAAATCAAGCTTCAGGATCAACCTTGATGCTGTAATGACATAAGTGAATTAGCCTGGAGCCTTAATGTAGTCTCCTTTGTATGATTTCCTTTATTATTACAAAATAAACAGGGGATAAGATTGATTTCAGAGGTGATTTCATGTGGTACTGCTCTGAACTGGCCACAGGTTCTGGCAGAACTGGAAATTTTAGAGCTGTGGAAGATTTGAGTTCATGAATGGTAGAACAAGGTGTAAAGGCTGTAAACAGAGAACAGGTATGGATCAGATATTAGGAAGAGATTTTTCTCAGGGTGGTGACTTGAAAATATTTGGGAGAATTTTTAGTGGAATGGTAAAACTCGTCTTGGTATTGAGAATGTTGTCCCTGTAGCATCCAACATCTTGAGTCAAAATCTGGGCAAAATGGGACCTTTAAAAATGCTTTTTAGTGTTAATAAATATTTTAGGAGAAAGGCTTGTTGACCAATCAAAATTAATATAAAGGAACAATCTTTGAGAATGTCGTCCTTCAACAATTTTCAACTTCTGTCTCTGTTGTGCACCTGACGCAGCAACAGCCCTATCACTGCTCTAATGTTTTAACATGAAAAAAACCACTTTAAACTATAAATATAAACGCACTAAACCTATTTTCCTTGCCATCAATCTGAAAAAATGTCTGAATTGTTTATGCTGATATTTTGTCAAAAATTACCCCTGACATAAGCACTCGGGATTCAGGCAGAGCAATTACAGGCCTCTGGAATAATAAGTGACAGAACCCAGGGTTTTATACTGGAAGGTATCAGGCATCCCTACGTACACACACAGGGAGAGAGGAGGAAAAAAAAAAAAAAGGAAAACGGGAGGCAGAGGGAACATATGTTGGAGACAATCCTGCCTCCCGTAAAACTGCTGTTGAGTCAAGTAACCTGTTTAAAAACAATGTATTCCTCTAACCGCAGCCACCTGGCTGGCAATTACAGTCCTCATTAGGAGCTGCTGCAGGTCTGGAGTGATCAGTTATTGTTTATAAACTGTTCCGCTGGAGACCGCCTGCTCCCATACAGCGCCGCACCTCCGTCCTGCCCCGTGCCTATCAATAGGAAAGAGCCTGTTTCCTGCCAGGGCAGGCCCAGAGACACCCTGTGTGTCCGGGACAGCCGGGGGACAGCTCTTGGCGAGGGACACCCTGGGCTGTTTGTCGCTGCTGTCGCCGGTCGCGGTTGGAGCGCCCGAAGCCCTCCCGCTGCCCCGCGTCCGCGCAGGCATCGGTGCGGAGCTCCTGGAGAAGGTTTATAATCAATCAGCCCTCCCGAGACTGGGAAACCCGAGGATAAAACACGGGGTTTGAGTGCTAATTGCTAAAAGAGTTAAACGCCCCTGTGTGCAAAGCAGGCAGGACGGAAGGGAAGGTGAGCGGCTCCGTGTACAGGTGCAGCAGGTGAGGCTTGAGCGCCGCGCTCCTTAAATAAGCACAGGGATCGCTGCGGCCCCGCCGGCAAAGACAGAGAGGAGGCACTGCTTCTCTCAAGGCGGTTCAGTCATGTAGACAGAAAACTCATGCTACAGTTAAAATATTTAGTGCCAAATTCTGCTCTGAGTCATGCTGGATTCAGCTGATTTATTCCCAAACCTAAACAGTGTAGCTGAGACCAGAATTTGGCCCCTACACCCCTAAACTATTGTTATCCCATCACCAATTTTCGTCTACGTCCATAAGAGGCAAATGACATCTTTGTTTTATTTTATTTTAAGTTGCCTACCTGGTTTTGAACTAGAAATGAGCTCTGTCTCCAAGGCTGTCAGCCTGGGAGAGTGGACACACGAGCAGAGAGGCAGAGCTGGGGGCACAAAGCTGGAGCAAGCTCTGCACGAGGGAGCTGGCTGTGTGTTCAGAGGAGGGAGCTTGCTTGGGCAAGGAGAATTGGGACAATTTGGCACTGGAATGAAGTCAGTTTTAAGGAGTGCATCCCGTGTTTGCAGCATTTGAAATCCCAGGTGATGCAGAGAGCAGTGGGAGCTGCCATCCTTTAATGTGATGGGAGGAGTTGCAACATTCCCAGGCTCCCAGAACCCCCTTCCCTGCTCTATTTTAAGCACTTGTGGCCATGCCTTAACCCTTATCCAGTGTAATATTTGCTGCTGTGGTTTGCAGTGGGCACCCCCCATCATCTGGCATTTTATGGAGGAATATTGAGTCTCCTTTTTTCTTTCCTCTCCTTATGAACCAAAAGGTACCTACCTACCTTTACATGTGACCTGGGAGTATTCCCTAGAAAAACAATAATTAGTTTCCTGATCAGCATTTTTTGGGATTGGCTGATCTTCCTTAAGGGCACATTATTGCTCACAGGCAGTTGGTTTTGCTTACTCATTTATTGGATAACAGATATTTTCCAAAATGAGACGGCACATCATGAAAAATTAGGGGATAACAGAGTCTGAACATTAAGCCAGGAAAGTTTTCCATATTAAGACACAGTGGCATGATGAACAACCCAGTCACCACCCTGTGTTCCCACACAGCAAATGTTAGGCACCTGTGCATAGCAGTGAATCATCTTATCAGTTGGTTATTCATGGCTGAACATGTTCCCAGCCCTATTTCTCAGTGTTTGACCATCCCCAAAGCTTCTTTGCTCCTTGCTCTTCCTCAGGAATAAACAAAAAACCTTCCACTTTATGTGAAACACAAAAAGTTTCACTTTATGTGAAATAAGCATGGCTAAAACCAACAGATTTATGCATCTGAACTGAGATGTACGTACTTACCTCTTTAATATTTAAATTATAGCAGCAGTCCCCAGCATTATTTCAAGGATATTGTAAATCCTCATCCCCAGCAGAACCTCAGGATGGGCAACATCAAAATTGTCCACCCAAAGTCTCCCAAGTACCCAGAGTCATCAAAGGATATATACACATTTGGCAGAACTAGTGATAACTTGGTATCTTAGAAATTCAGCTTTGGAGCTGAGTGTCTTTGGGGGTACTGAATCCTTGTTCTCTATGCTTTTCTTGGTTTTACAGCTGTAGATGTGCTCAAACCTATGAAAACAACAGAGCAAGTCATTATTCGTTGCAAAATACTATGTGGGTACACTTCATATGGTTCATGATGATAGCAGTCACAGGTTTGTGTTTTAAATATGTTTACCTGAAGTAAAATATCAAAAGGAAAGGAACATAATTTGATAAATAACCGGAACAATAGAGTGTGTGAAAAAATAATCATATCAAACCCTTGCCTAAAGAAAAACCCCATGGAAAAAACCCTCTGATCCTGGTTCCCAAGCATAAATGTATTTTCGATTCTTAAAGGATTTATCAATTTCCCCTCTCAAATATGGGAAACAATTGTTGCAATGACAACATCATCATGCTGGAACAGTGGTAAATACATAAATAAATAAATAGCAATAGTTATCTCTCTATTGTCCTACTACAGTTTTTCTGCTAATGTTTGGGTAGATATTTATACAATTCAGCATCTTGCAAAACAGTGCATAAAAGCCCAAACCCAACAAAAGACTGAAGGGTTACAGCGCAGCACAGAGGGTCGCTTTTAAGAGTGACTAACTCAGTTGATTTCAATATGACTTTGGAAAATAATCAAAAGTTCTGCATTGTGGAGAACTGGCAATAGGATCTGCAGGAAGCCCAGATCTTCCTTGCCCAGTGGGTTTCCATATGTTTGGAGAAACCAGAACTTTCTGTCGCTGGCACAACCTTTCTCTTTGAAACCCTTTTCTTGCTGTTTCTTTTTTAAAGGTGTTAAAGAAATATGACTGTAATAACCACTGACAAAAATCTCTGGGCTTGAACTGAAGTGGGAAATCACAGAGGTTACTTACTTCCTCATGCTTTTACCATTTATTCTCTTTTCTCAAGGGACTTGAAAGACCTGAGATTCAAACTTAATAAGGCCCCATGCCGTTTCTAAGAGTATTTACAAGATGCAAAAAATAAGCCAGCACATTTCTTATATTTAAATTTGTTTTCAGTCATCTAAGCTATTACACAGTAGGCCATCCCCAAACCTTTTGTAACAAGCAGTAAATGTTTCTCAGACAAGGGAAAGAATGATGTGTTCAACTGCAGCTACTCGAGCCCAGGAAAGCGACAAAACATTGGAGTGTGTGCGCTCCCCACATCCCAGCTTGTTTCAACATCATGGAAACAGAGCTGCCTCCAGCCCGTGGCACATGCTGCAGACTTGTGCATGGGGTGCAGGCTGTGGGATGCCCCACAGGGGTGGCAGCAGCCTCCTTTGACAGCTGGAGCTCTGTGGTGCTGTGGAACAGACCATGACCTTGGGTTTCATTAACCGCAGTCACTTCCCAATTTCAAGGCTCTGCCCTAAACCCCTTTGGTTTAGTGGGAAGATTTCCATTTCTAGTGGTGGGGAGTGAGGGTAATTCCACTGAGTACCAGTTGTGCAACACATGCTCTAGGCACCACCAGGAGCTCAGTTCTAATTCTAGTCCATGTCTAATAGCTTGGTGTGTCATGGAGCAAAACAACTCTGGTCCTGGAAATTCTCTGGAAGCAGCAGCAAGGGCCACAGAGGCAAAGTCAGTTTTCAGTGTAATTTCAGTGTGTGATAACCAAGGAACTCTTGGAACATGTCCTCATACATCCTAAATAAACAGCGTTACAGAACCCTTCCCATTGAATCTGCCTTTTGCATCCTTTCTCATTCTGGAGAGACTTTACCATCTGAAGCAGTCATGCATGAAAGGAATGTCTGAAGGCCTCAGTGATACTCATTAGTGGTTTTTGGATGGCATATTGGGGAAAACTAGTTTTGTTTTGTTTAAATTCCTTTTGCAAACAAACGTTAGCACCTACAAACTCCAAATACACCCAGCGTCCATCAGAGAGTCGCTGGAACGCCGATGAGACATTTCATCCAGTGCTCTACTGAGTCACTGTAAAAATAACCCCACCAAGAACAGCTGACCAGACTCACTTTCATGTCTATCTTTTCTCTTTTTATTTTCCTTAAAAGAAAAAACAACTAAAAGTTGAGTTTAAATGGAAACGCGCAGATCGAGGAGGGTTCTTAGATGGAAGATCCAAGTCATTATTAACAAAAAAAAAAAAAAAATCAACAACAACCTGAAATATGTAGACACGCATTCGCCATGGAAACCTTGGAAACAACATCAACATGAATCATGTTGGAAGTGAGTGGGCACGGGGAGGCTTGGAGGGTCCTGGTTGCCAGCCTGAGCCGAGCGAGAGCCGCTCTCCATCCTCACAGGTCACACCACGCTGGGGTCACCTCGCCGTGCACACAGCATCTGGGGAAGGCACAGCGGGGCATTGCCAGGCTAAATGTGCCTGTCCTCAGCTGCTGTGCTGCCAGCAGTGATTATTTTGTCTCATAATATCATGTTTTCTAACCAAGTGAACCTCCAGCCACTGGGCATTTACGCAGCTGCAACTGGGCTGTGTGTAAGTGAATTCCTTAGAGAAGCATAAAGAACGTCTCAAAAATAGCTCCTAACAGACATTTTTTTAATGTATTCCTGCATTTGCTGCCTCTTTTTCTGGATTTCTCTCCTTCTTCTTCTCTGTTGACCAAGATGGGCTCTGAACAAGTTTGACTGCTTTCTTAGTTCTCATGGCTTTTCCTGATGAACAAGGCTGAAAACTCCTTGCAAGAATCTCTTTAGTAGCTGTCTGCAATTTTTTTTTTAGCCTATGTTCACTCTCAAGATAAGTCTCACAAACAGTTTGAGGGTAAAATTGTTATAATTCCTGTTTGAACTTTTATCCTACTGGAAAAGATAAGTGACTGAAAGTCTTAAGAACAAAGAGTGAAGATAATATTAGAAAATGTCCTTTATCCTTCCGCTTGGTTTTGTTTTTTCCTTTATATATTTTTTTCCAGAAATCTAGATTTTAGCTACACATGAGAAGGACAGTCTCTGTTTTTCAGTTTCTCTGAGTTAGGGTCTGACCCATGACATGGTGGTCTTCCCACCAGGGAAGGACATTCAGTTAAATAATCCTTTTAAAAGACATTTCAGAGAGAAAGAATAACTTCCACCACCAAAGCAGGAGCTGAAAAAACCCTCAGGTTATGAGGATGAGGCATCTTATTGAGGAAAGCAGTCTAAGTTCTGAATTCCTATAAGCTTCTCTGTATGTGATAAATTTACTTTGAAGTCCCTTTAAGCATATCCTAATAGGCATTAAAACTGGAATAATCTGAATTTCAGCCTTTATAGGTAAAGCCAATGTTCATTTAGAGCACATAAACACAGTAAGGTAAGCATAAATCAGTTTTGGACATGTGTTTACTGCATCAGCTGCTTCAGACTCTCCTGGTGGTTAAAGCCTGAATATATAACTTTGCATTTATTCCAGTAGTTCCTGATGGGTGATGACTTGCACAGCCTTGGTTGGTCACTGTGGTGTGAAACACCTCAAAATTTCCTGTGAAAATGCTCTTTATGCCAACAAAGAGTATCTGTGTGAGACAGGTTACTCTGTTTAAATATTTTTAGATGGAGAAAGGTTACCTTAATTAAATTTAAAAATATTCCTTCCTACTATCTCTCCAGACTAGGGTAGGAATTCTTCTCTTGATCTGTTGCCAACAAAACATAGCCCTTTCTGGAAGGGTTTGGAGCCCAAAAGCTGCTGATGGCCCTCTGAATGGGAGAATACAATTTCTTACAAATTTTATATTCATTTTTACAGGCTGAGGTCTTTATGGAGGCTTTTCCCAGTTATGCCCCAAATTATCTGGTCCATTAAAAAAAAAATTCACATTAGGCATTCCTTACTTGTCTCCATGAGATTATATGATGCATGCTACAGTTTTCCTGAAGGTGCTCGCATTTCTGATTGGTTTATTAATTTGTGTTTATTGTAGGTACTCTGGTATAATGTTTTATCTTAATTAGTATTTTTATTCCCACTATATTAAGTATGTATATGGGCAGGTTTTTTATGCTGCATGTCTTCCTAGTGCAACTGAGGTTTAGTGTTTTACTTTAAGAAGGAAGAATTATAATCAATTTAAAAGTAATTACACATTTTGCTTCAAAAACAAACTATGGTGCATTAACATGAGACAATATTTAAGTTGAAATCTGTAAGTTTTTAGTCTGATAAGCCCCCTGTTGATCTGTGCATGATATCAACCTACCTTAAATTAGGATAAACCTGTCTTAGGATAAAATCTAACCTTTATTTTTCCTCACAGAAATAAATCTTCTTGGGCATTCATTGAAGAAAGAATTTAATCCACCTCTTTTTAAAATGAGATGTTTGTTAGCATAAGACTGCAGAAATAATATGCATTTCTAGATTAATTCTTCTGCATTTTAGATATAGGGCAAAATTCTCATGCTCAAGGAAATATTTAATTTCTTGAGTAAGACCCTTAAAATCAGATCCACTAGGAGTAGCAGAGCATTAAAACACTGCTTGTTTTCTTTGTCATGAGAGAATCAGAGTTTGTGCTTCTCGGTTCTTCATGGTGGATACTCAAATAATTAAATAGCTACTGGCTATTATTATTTTTTTAAACTTTATTCTGTGAATACATTTTAGCTTAAATACATATATTTTTAATTTAAGATATATATTTGAGTTTTGTATAGAGGCAAGATTTTTTTTTAATCTGATACTTTCCTGGTAAAAAGCTTAGAAAACCATGATGCTTTTAACTTTACTTTTCTCATCTTCTACAACTGTAAATTAAGTTTCTGCCTGCTTTGAGCAACTTCAATCTTGGATCATTCCAACTAGTTAAATGGAATTACCTTCAGTCGGACAAAAGAGACGTATTTGGGTGTTTTGCCTTTATTTTTAACTTCTGTTTCTGGCACAGGCTGCTCGAGCTGGGCATTTGCATTCAGCAAAGGTTGATGCAGGAGCACTTTAGGTGGTGAGTTTGCAATTCTGCTCTCAAGGAGGCGCGAGCTGTAAATTGCCCAACACTGAGTTGCTGAGTCACTTGAATACTTCAGACTCCTCTAAATGCAAGATCCAGTGGGGCTACTGAATTATCCTAGGCGGTTTTTCAGAAGATCCTCGTGTCACAATCTCATTCTGAATATGATTTTTTTTTTTTTTCTGGATAAGTATTTAATTTGAGATTTCCGTAGTGAGGAGAATTGAGTCGAGACATTTTAAGTGCTTCTTCGTCTATCATTAGAGACACCAAGTGACTCAGGAAAAGATAATGAACATAGAAAGAGCCCCCAAAGCACTTTTAGATCGTTTCCTGAGAGTCAGCAGGCCAATATTGACTTTGATTAAGCACTCACTTCGGTCCCATTAGTTTGGCAAACTGTGAAACAGAAGCGAGCATCCTTTCCTAGTTGGTTTTGCATAAACTCTTTTGCAACTTCACTTCTGAGTTTCTTTAGCACGTGTCTGTCATTTTGTTTTTTACTTTTTTTCTTCCTTTCCTCCTCAAGAAAGATATTTCTTTAAGTCTTTGGAAGGTTCCATAATCAAAAACCCATGTAATGATTTGTGGTATGAATCAGTGATATTTAACAATCTTGTTTTGTGCCTCAAAAATGCAGAGGAAAGCAAAGATACATGTTTCCTTCTCAGGAGCTGGTGTGTCTGAAGTTTAATTGCCAGATTTTAAATTAAGGGATTAGTTTCTGAAATTATTTTCTGGAGTAGATGAATATTATGGTTATAGACAGCTCTGAAATTGTGTGCCATTTGTCAGGGAAAGGCTCTTTCCTTTGTGTTCCTTTGGTATGAGTTTGAGTCCTGGCCATTGATGTGTAACTATCAGGAAAGATCAATGGGAAACTCAACGGAACCTGTGTAGGTTTTTTATTGTAAGTCCCAAAAATGCATTTTTAACCTTTATTTATTTTTTTTTTTTTAAACTCCCAGCAATTATTTAAAACAGACAGTGGGCTCCTGTCCCTTTAGGCTATGTGTAGAGTTGGAGATAATGTGACAAGCCTCGAGGTTCTGGTGGGTTTTGGGTGTTGGTAGAAGAGGAACTCACTGTAGCTGGGTCACCAGGAGATATTTTCCAACCTAAATGATTCTGGGATTCTGTGATCATTTAGGAACCCTGAAGAAACCCAGTGAATGCAGAGCCTGTTCCTAGTCTGAAAGCAGATACTTAAGAGTTGGGGGAGTCATTACAGAGATGAGGGATCTTGCAAATATTTCCTTTGCCCACGAGGGAACTCTTTCCCAGACTCTGTTTTGACTAGACACTCTTCACTGATTTATGTACTCTATAAATCTCTCTGGGCCATGAGTGGTCTCAAAGGTACCCAGATAGTTTTCTACTGTAACTTTCTGTCCATCTAGTTCCTTTCAGGTTGAGAAAATCCTCATCATTACTTTTCAATATTTTTATTTCTAGCACATGAGAAAAAAAAATCATGTTACACATAAATGAACAAAAAGGGTAAAAAAAAATGATTAATTCACTATTTCTTAACATTCTTCAAGCCAATTAGCAATAGGTCTGAAGAACAGACATCTGACAGATTGGCTGTAATTGGCAGCATTTTCTGTGGCAGTTTGCTACCACTCTTCTGCTTCACCTGGAAAGTTTTTAAAGAGGTTACATCGCTGAGCTGACATTGCAGCAGTCCAAGACCATGTCCATCATTGTTTCTGTTTAAATGGATTTCATTTTAGGAATACCCTACAAATTATTTCACATGCCACCAGAAATACGTATTCATTCATTGCTAAATATTTTACAATCAAACAATGTATTATCATAAATAAAAGGGGAAAATAGGTTATTTCTTATCCCAGCATTATAATCAGGAGTATTGTGAGGATGGATTAATTAGCTGAGCCGAGGCGCTGAGTCCAAGGTATTGCTAGATAATTTTTTATCTCAACATCTTGTTTCCAAGCCTTAAAGGTAATCCAAATTAAGGTTTATATTCCTGTGTATCTGCTAGTGTACAGCACACATAGGCATGAGCACAGTGGTGCACACATGCCTGAGCACAACGACACAGAGCGTAGGCACACATAGATTTCTACATGAATTTGACATTGATTTCTGGAGTAAACAAATGGTTTTAAGTCTTTACTTGCCCAAAGCTAGATCATAATATTCTGCATTTCAAAGTGCCCAAGTACCTTTAAAGTGATGGCTGCAGAGTCCCCCAAGGCATAAAGCAGATAAAACCTTCTTTTAAAAGTATTTTGCTCACCTTTGTGAAAAAAAGGAACTTGGGGTTTATTGAGTGCAGGAAAGGCTCATTCCCATAGTAACCAATGCACGGCTGATATTGATCAGCAGAGTCAAAGGCAGAACCTACTGACAGGAATAAAGAGCGACTATTCCTTATCCTCATATGTATTCTTCCCGGAGTTCTGTAGGTAACCGATACCACAGGCGTGGAGCAGGGGCTGCCGTGCTCTTGGTCGTGTCATTAACACACACCAGGGCTCCTCGTCCAGAAGAAAAGCTCTGAGAATGCCTGATTTTTCACTAGATCCTGCAGGCTTTTCGCTGGCAAAACTCCCCGTGATTTTAGAAGGACTTTCCTTCAGCAAGGTGTGTGCAAAATTGATCCCTTTGTCTTGGAGGAGCATTGCCAGCCTTTGAAATCTCTTTAATGCTTTATTTTCTACCTCAGTTAATGAGACCTTAAAGGTGTTTAAATATCCCCTCCTTTGTTCTCCACACTTGTGGCAAGTGTGAGATCTGATAAATTAACATTTGCAATCACGCCCGATCGCTCTTTAATGATTTCATTAGGTGTTAAATATAAGGCTTAGCATCCTTTTTATGTTAGGCATCCCTTTTTCAACTGCACGGCTTCACAGAGAAGATCTTTGAAACCAAGAGCTCATGAATTGTTAGCATTCAGTACAATGAATATACACACCTTAAATCCTCATCATGATTAGATCATTCCCAGAATTGACAAGTCTATAAAAATGAAGAAAGGAGACCTGAGAGAGCTGTGCAAGGAGAGATATTTTGTAGAACATGATAACACATAATAAAGAATAAATTCTCTCTAGTCTGATAGTTTTACAAGGTTTTACATACTCCTAGGCAGGTAATAATCTTCCTTAGTTTTTGTTTTTTTTTTTTTTTTTTTCTGGACCTGCAAGGAACGTTAACATTTTTTCCTGACAAAAAAACTGTTAGATAACAACTGAGCCAAAATTAAATAACCCCAAAAGTCTTCCTCTCTAATCCCTTCTGTGCATGCTTAATGTTTCATTCTCCCACTTCAATTATGCCATCTGCATTATGTCTTTTCGCTCCCAACTCGGAGAGTTGTTAAAAGGAAAAGCCTCTTTGAGAGTGTCACAGCTCCATTATGCAGGCCTATACCTGTGCTGGCAGCATGCTCTTCTTCTCACCTCATATTGCCTTTTGCCTGGGAAAGAGATCCCCGCCGTGCACATCAAACTGGAAACTGAAATGAAATTAAGCTGGTATGCAGGAGGTGGAGTAGGTTGTGATAAACGAGCGGAGGAGACTCTGGGAAGAGTTTTTAACATAGTTCTTTGGGCCAAAAAATCCCACCAGGCTCAAAGCCCAGTAGTGGAGATTGAAATCCTAGCCCAAAAAATCAATAGCAGGGTTTGACTCTGGATCCTTACTAATGAAGGTAGCCTGGTTTCCACAGATGCTGGGAACGCACAGATGTCACTGGCTCCAGTTGCACATTCAGATGTCAAATTACAGGCAGGGATTTCCAACCATTAGGTTCAGACCTCTTCATTTCCTGTTGCAATCCATCTCTGCACACGGTGTCATCAAGACTTTTTCTGGGATCTTGGCTGAGCAGATACAGTGGGCATTTTTGAGAGACCATATTGGATTTCCAGTGAGATCAATTCCTCAAACTGATAATGAGTAACACCAGGCTTTTGGAAATTCTCAGAAAATTCTTGACTTTTGGAGGACCAGCTCAGTAAAATTCACTGATGATTTTATGGTTATTTCAAGCAGCTCACGATATATTAATTCAGAAATAATTAAAGAGCAAGTTTTGGAAAGGTGTTTTATATTTGCACCTTTTACAACCACAAATGGAGGCAGTAGTTTGTACTCTGTTTCATATCTTTTCATTAAAACATGTTTTCGGTTTATTTCTAGCTTACAACTGTAACACATAATATCTCAGCCTGACACCCCATATGATTTGAAATTTTTAGGTAAAGAAAAAAATCCCATGCATAATATACATTTATAAACATACATATACTGCAGATTAAATCGTGCACTGGAATGCAGAGCCATTTTTCTCTGACTGACTTACAGAGCTGTGCTCTAGAGACAATTTTATGTTTAGTTTAAAATGGCTGCAATATTCGACATAGAAAACCGACTGCCGTTTACAGCCTTCGCAGTCCCCCATCTCTCCAGCAAAAAAAAATTATCATCAGGGGCTTAGTTCCCAGGATTTTTTGGTGGTTCTGAAACCTTGGCTGGGTGTCCCACCACATTACCACGGCAGACCCAGCACCCGCTGAGGAGTGATGTGAGCCCAACGGGAGCAGCTCGAGCATTTGCGCGGCAATCGGAAAGGTTCTGGAGAAGGATGTGCTGACACAAAATGCTGTCCTGGGCACCTTCAGTGCCATTATCTTTAAATTATCCATAATCATTGGGAAGCTCTCCTGGCACTACTAGGAGGAGTTTCTTGGAGGAAAAGAAGTCTCCTGTGTAATGCAGTGCTGTCGTTTAAAGCTCGCTTTAACTTCTGGAGCCCTGAGAAGTTTTTAAGTTCGAATGGCTTCATTTGATGCATCCTGCAGTAAGGGCTGTCAGCTCCCTCCCCTTTCTCAGAATGGTTTGAAAAGCCATCAAAATGGTTCTTGCAATTCTAAAAAGTATTAGCTGAGTGATGGGATGTTTATATTTTATCGCTGACAGCTCAGAAGTAAAATTAGAGTAAAATCTGAATGATACTTTTCTGTTATGAGCAAT
The DNA here is from genome assembly GCA_013400855.1 of Buphagus erythrorhynchus. NCBI lineage: Eukaryota > Metazoa > Chordata > Aves > Passeriformes > Sturnidae > Buphagus > Buphagus erythrorhynchus. Next base: position 296,484 of record VZTT01054053.1, read on the forward strand.
TTAAATAGTTTTCGTCATATTCTGTCAAAACCTGGTTGTATACAGAAGCACAAAGAAAATTTGATTCAGAAGACCATGAAGAGCAGAGTTGTTTGAGTGCTGGCACTTAGGATAAAATAGCAATCCAGGGGCCTGGAATTTCCCAGCAACCATTAAAGACCTACCAGTATTTCCAGAGACGTGGCCAAAAAAAGTACAAATACCACAGATGAATCCGTGAGAGCTGTGCATGGCAGAAATCCTTATTGCAGCCACAGGTGGATTTGAGAGCTGTGCTGGAAATTCTGCAGGAGAAAAAGAAAGGGGACGGGAGATTCTGGGGAATGCTTCTGCCCAGCTCCCAAAATGGTGAAATTGGATGGTGTGACACTGGGAGTTGGAGCAACATGGTCTGGTGGAAGGGTTTTGTACCCTTGGAATGGGGTTGGAGCTGGATAATCTTTAAGGTTCATTTCAACCCAAACCCAGCCCATCATTTCCATGAGGCAGCATGGGATATGTTCTGAGACATTCAAGCTACCAAAATTCAGTGAGATGGAAGTGTCTTTACCCATCAGCAAAGAAGTAAGAACACCACAAAAAGTAGTTTCTGAACTGCTAATGGATCAATTTTTTCGTTGTTGTTGGGAGAAATGTATTTATTTCTCTCTTCATCCATGATTGTTGGACCATATGTGACCTTTTTCTTTGCCTTCTCCAGATGTCTTTAGTGTCATATAACAACTTATCAGTTCGTGAGTTCACCTGGGATTTCAGAACACCTCATAGGAAATAGATCATGCAAGATCACAGCAAAGAAAAGCAAATTATTTTCTCTTCTCTGGCTGAAAGCTAATTTTCAAGTCCATCTTTTCATGTACTTTACGGGAGATTAAAATGAAATTAGTTCAGGAAGGATACTGCTCAAGATCATTTTAAGATTTTCCGAAGCTCACCAGCTTGTTGACCTGTAAACCACCTTTAGCTGGACAGATGGTAAGTAACAAATTGATCTCAGCCAATAAAAATCTGTCAGAACAATCTGCTGTTGGCAGGTGTCAGATAATTATCTCAATGAATAGATAAGCAAAGTAATAAGCAAATTAGAAGCTTCCATTGTAAATAACAAGAGGAATTTTATTTACTTGTTGCAGGCAGGGCCTTGATCATCTGCTGAAAAAAAAAAAACCCAAACCTTGTCTGATATCATAGGAAAATCACTGAAAAGTTGTGCGGGTTGGTGTTACCAACACTAAGTTTTTTTTGCTTTTCAGCACTTTGACTTCTCTATACTGCTTCAAATTTCTAAAAGATACTTGGCTGAGAGGTGGCAAAAGTCCATGTCAGACCAGTTGTGTGATATATTGTTGTTGTTGCAGTTATTTTTTATATGAACAAGCTGTCAGAAGCCTATTTGCAAACCTGGACCTCCCTGCCCTGGGCACTCTCAATGAAAAGATGGTCTCTGTCCCAAAACTCTCACCCTGAAACAGAAGACAAGAAGATATAAATTGGGTGTTGATGGGCCANGGGATTTGGGAATATTTAGCGTCTTTATGACATATTTGAGGTTTTTTTTATTATTGGCATCAATGTGAATGTGTATGTAGTACAAGGGGTTAGATAGAAAATGGCATCGTTTCTTTTTCTTTTTGCTTTGTAAATGTCCCTTTGGTACCTCTGGGGCTCAGTGTGATGTTCTCAGACACAGAATTTCTCCAAGGGGGGCTGAAAAAAGTTGCTCCAGCTGACAAGAGGCATGTTACAAGTTAAGGATTCAGGCTGGATAGGGATTGGAGCAACCTGGGATAGTGGAAGCTGTCCCTGCCTATGGCCTGAGTTCTGCCAAAGGTCAGATTCATTCTTCTCCTTGCTTTTCACTGAAGTAATACCTTGCATTAACATGGATGATTAAATCTTTGCTTTTAGAGCAATGACCCCTAATTCTTGCTGTATTTCAGGGTGGGAGAAGCCCTTCTGCAAAGGGAGCTGAGGTTGCCTGCCCTGTGATAGCACCCTGCAGATCCTGAGCAGCAGCCAGCAGGGATCAGCTTTCAGAGGCATCAGCAGCCCCTGTTTCCATATTTTCTCCAGTAGGTAACTTTCTAAAGCAGTGTGGAACACCAGACTCTTGTGTAGAACTTATTGCTGAGCAAGAGATGAAAGCCTGAGAAATCAAAGCCACAAAGAATATTTCAGATCAAGCCCCATCTTAAATGGTGATGTGAGTTTACCTTTCCCTTCTGTGTTTCATCAGACTTGGCAAGGCTGTACTAAACCCAAGCTTCACTGTGCCTCTGGATCAGGTTGTGTCTGCTCCTTGGTGCTCCCCGAGGGTTTGGTTTGCTTTCTCAGGGTTGGGTCAGGACCAGAAATGCACCTTTTTAGGAGCAGCCAGGGGCCAAATCAGGATAGTCTCTCCTGCAGGCTGCCCAGCCTCTGCAGGGGCTGGGAGGTGATGAGCAGCATGGAATCACAGAGGGGAGGATGGTGCCTCTTCCCAGCATTTTACACAAAAGTAGGGAAAGAGGACACTTCCTCATCAGCCCCTGCACCCCTAGGGAGAGCATTTGATGCTGCCTGTTAACATGAGCCCAGCAAGATGTGGCCAAGGACGTGATCCCTGCTTAGGAGAGAGGGGATGTGCAGTGCAGTGCAGAGATCTGCTGCCCATCCCTGCCTTCCCCTGCTCACCGTGGAGAATATCCTCCCACACCACTCAGATTTCAGCCAGAGGTTTTCACTGCAGGAGGGTTATCCTACGTAAATCAGAATTAATTACTCTATTAACCCAGGCATTTAGTTCTTATTACTCAAGATGCTGCAAGGCAAGAGCATAAGGAGGGACACTTCAGCTTGAACCAAGCAAGCAGGGTACAGGTGGCCATGGAAAATTTGGATTTGCATGTTCTATTTTCCCAAGGGTTGACCTGTCAAAATGAATACTGATTTTTTATTTTAATTTTTTTTTCCTCTGGTAAACAGAAGCCTGTATTCACTTAGACATTTTATTTCCTCTGGTTTCAAGGGGGAGTTAGAAATCCATGGTTCCTAAGTATTTTTTGAACATCTTAGTAGCTGCTGTGGCTTTCTTCTGTTGAAAGTTGGACTTGAAAATCCTGGAGGTCTTTACCAAC
>VZTT01054053.1:305351-319190 GCA_013400855.1 Buphagus erythrorhynchus
TAGGAAAGAAGATGATTAATTATTTATTGTGGAGATAGGAGCAGAGTCTGCTTCCACCAGGATTCAGGGGAGGGGTATGGATTCAGGATTCAGTACAGGGGTAAGCCCTGTAAGAGTCTTGTGTGAGTATGGGTGGGAGAAGCTGAATCATTATTAATTGCAAATTGATCAGGGTTTTTTCTTTTTTCCCTCCATGAATTATTCATGAACAGATCCAAACTTCTGCGAATATATTCAGTATTCACCTAACAGTTGGGATGAACAACTTTCAGAAACTAGTGATTGACAGTGAACCTTCTGGTACACTATTTAAACAATATTGATTCATGGGCTTGCTAANCCATCTCATTCCACCTGCTACCATAGGCAGGGACACCTTCCACCATCCCAGGTTGCTCCAATCCCCATCCAGCCTGGCCTTGGACACTTACAGACATGGAGCAATGATGCTTGACTGAGCAGCCCCTCACACAGAATTTATACCCATACTGCAGATGGCAAAACTGCCCTCTTCTTGTCTTACTGTGAACCATTAAACACTGTATTCCTTGGTTTCTGCCTCTTAAGCTTTTCAAATCTTCATGCACTTTACAAAAAACATCAATTCAAACAGCACAGAACACTCACTAAAATACTCCAGGAATGAAACGCTGACTCAGATTCTTGCCTACTCCAATGACAAGCAGTAAGGCAAGTTTGTCTCTAAATTCAACTTTGCAGAATTTTATGCAGGTTTTCGGTGTTGGGGGCTTTTTTAGTCCCCAGCCTTTTGGATCCTTATACTGATTCTGAAACAAAAAGTGAAAAAAAGTCAAGCAGAGTCCCCACACTCCAGCAAAACCTCCAGCCCTTAGTGTTGTGTTGACTCAAACCATGCTGGAATTGTTGTCAGAGCTGCAGAGAAAAAAGTCCACAGAAAACATGAATGCCAACACAAAACGAGGGTTTTAACAGGCAGATTGATAGGTTTCTCTAACAAAGAGGAAAATAAAACCCCAGCAGCTGGACTCTGTCTTACACTGAGTCCATAACTAGCTGAGGGCACAAAAGCTGTTTGTTTTATGGAAAGATTGTGTGTGTGAGAATAGAGTAAGGATCTGAGGACATGGCCAAGGACTCCAGAGTGGACTGAGGTACCATGTGCTGGTGCAACACAGTGGGAAATCAGCTCCCAGCCTGCTTGCTGGAATGCCTTGCTGAACACAACAGCTTTAAACCAGCCTTTTGTCTCCCAGATAATCACAGAAATAACGAAGAAATTAGGAGACTTTCATGATGTTGATTGAGTAGGATGCTCACCATGCATCTTAGGAATTAGGGTGGTATTAGAGGGGAAACAGCCTGCTGGTGTGAGGTGATTTGCTTTTGAATATCTGACTTCTCCAGCTCCTGAAGCTCCCAGTGCTCCTCAGCCCTCTCACAATGGGAGACCATTCCTTCCCTGTGTGCCTGTCATGAATTCGAGATCTGATGGAGGGAGATGTGTGGGAAGCTTTGACAGAGCAGTTGATGCCTGTAGAAAGCAAATGTCTCTGCTGCAGAAGGTGGACTTGTCACCAGAGTGGTCACTGTCCCTCTGCAGTCCTCTGCCCAGCAGTTCCAAGGGGAAATGTGGCAGGAGAGCAGCAGCAGAGAGGGTTTGCAAAGAAATAAAATTATTCTTTTTGCACTTCTGGAGACAAGACAACTGAGGTTGTCAGATAAAAGCACTTGTTGGATAATGTGCAGAGCAAGGGTGGCCTCAGAAGAATGGTGAGGACAGAGAAGGATGGTGAGGACACAGATGGGCACTGTGTTCAGAAATTTGTTTTCTGCAAATTAACTAAACACTCTTTTGCAGTTTGTAAAGGAAAATTAATATGCATAAAGAGTGCCTTGGTTAAGCCTATATCTCCTCACTTTACTTTTCAAATTTAGTTGAAAACTTTACCCTTTCTCTTACCAAAAATATAAAAACTTTTCCCAGTCGAGTCTTGAGGAAAGGCAACTGATTCAGAGGGGGATGCAGCAAAGATCAGGACAAATTGGAAAAGGGAAGTTCCATCTGACTGAGATGCCAGATTTGATGTATCTTCAGGTGTCAATTTCCTGGGGTTTTTGATGAGTTTTTATGGTTGTTTTCTCTTCCCTTCTTTCTTCCCCTAGAGTTTAGGNAGAAAAGAAGAGCAGTAAAGCTGTGTACCTTCAGAAAAAATTAACTGAAAAATTTTAAAAAATTAAGTTCTGTTGATACGTCATTACCAGGGGTGAATTTTACTTATCTGAATCAACCTAAGATGAATACTTGTCCAATATTCCAAGAGCTTGCCTTTCTGGAAGCAGAATTGTCTTCTCTGTGTACCTCCCCATGCACAAATCTATGGCATCTTCTATCAAGGCACAAATGTGGGGACTTGATTATAATCATGTGTGGAAAAATTACCTGGAGGTGGCATGCAGCAAAGGACAAACCACAGGGCTGCCATACAAGTTATCTTATATGGCAATAATGCAAATTATCTGGCAATAAAAGAGCCTTGGAATTGTGTGAGTAGAACCAAGGGCAGCTATCTGCTCTCTTTGTACAAAAGGTGAAAATGTTGGATGGTTTTCCAGGGGAGAAAGCAGGAGCCCCACATGTGCCTGTGTGCAGGGGTTGCTATTTACCTGCTGCACCCTGATTCTCTGGGAAATGTTTTATTAGAATTAAAACACCCAGTATTTTGTATTTTCTCATTTCATCAAATCCCATTTCCAGTGTTCCGCTAGTGTCACATACTAAAGCTGGAGCACCTTTGATCTCATCCTAAGCCCTGGAATAACGAGGAGACATCAGTCAGCCCAGCTTTGCTTTAAAGGAGATAGCACACACTACCTGTGCTCAGTGCCATAATGCTCACAAAATATGAATGAAAAATCATTTACCTCTTCCCCATTATTATTTGTCAAAAGATTGCCCGCATAGCGAAGCTTTAGGAAAATATCTTTAATTGTATTTTGCACCCAGCACTTCTTATTTTGAACCTCTGGCTTTTTTAAGTTCTCATTCACCATATATTATAATCATAATAATCATCGTAATAATAATTACGAACGGAAAATTTCTTTGAATGGTAAATTTTAGCCTCCTGGGACTGTCAATTGTGGATGGGCTTGTGATTGATCAGAATATTACACAATGGCGTGGTGTAATTCTTTAGTGTGATGTTGTAAAATGGAGTATTGCTTCTGTTATTTTATCCAGTTTGCTTTTATATGACAGGGTTTATTGTGCGTTATGTTGTAGCTCATTCCTCTGTTCACAATGCCTACTGATGTGTAATTATGACTTGTCTGAACTGTAAGAAGGAGCAGTAAGTGAAAGAAAATCTGCAAGCACACTTGATTTATGAGCCCTGATACTATATTACAGTCCTAATCTGCCTGCTTAACTTAGCTTCAGGCAAACTTACTGTATAACATGCTTACGATTAGCACTGCAGCAAGTTGTAGAAGATTTACTCTGTTGGAGCTATGAGACTTTTTTTTAAATTATTTAGTCATTATTTCAGTTACAGGTATGGCAATAAATTATTCCCCATATAAAGACCCTGTGTCAAGGAACAGCAATTGCTAAAAGGCTTTTTATACAGTAACAAAGAACAGTGCTTGGAGTGTTTTCCTCGCACAAAACATCTTAATGTTATTGGTCATTTTTTTATGATGAAACTTCTTTACACATTCTTCTCACATTCATACAATTTGTTTTATTATACTGCAGCTTTTGTAGCTCAGTACAATCTGCTTATTATAAGAATGTCTATTTGGACCCAGTGAATCTCATATTTTCAATAGTGGCCCAAAATAGAAATTACTATGGATGTGCAAATGAAAAGAAGGCCATAAAGCAATGACCTAATGTCAGGAAGAAAAGATGTAAGGAGATTTGCATTTTTTTTTAATCACCATTCATTCAGACAGATGCATTTGTTCACTCCTGGTGAAACCATAGCATATTCAGAGCAGCCACTTTGGGTAAACTAGAGGGGCACATTATTACCCTCAAATAATAAGGATCAGTGTTGATCATTCAGGGCCTAGTTTGGGGCTCATTGAAATCACTGCCTGGCTTGCCATTTGACTTCCCTGGAATCCCTATTATACAGTATTCACTGGCAAATAAGCAAGGGATCTAAAACTTGATCCAGGGAAAGGCTCCCCTCAGTTAAATGGGTGGCAATCATTCTTTTATTTTTCTTATTTTCCTGAACAGAACTGCCTTGCTTGAGTCAAGATAGGTGTTCTCATCAGGATTTTCTAACTGGTCCTTAGAATGTTGTTTTTTCCTGGGGTTTATTAGCAGTAGTTTTTGTTTGGTTTTTTTTAAAGGGAAAATTCATACCATAGAAGTGAGAACCAGATGAGATTAACTAATACAAAATATATATCTACAGTGGATGAAATGCTAATGAAATAGCACTATGGGAACAATTTCTAGGCAAACTTTCCTTTGGTTTTCTTTTTTTTTATTTATTATTTGTTTTCTTCATTAACACTGACACTGTGAATTCTAAATGTTATTTTTCTCCTTTGAAAACACCTCTTACACCTGCCTAGAAGACTGTTGTGATTGCCAGTGAAAGAAGGACTTTCCAAGAGAGACTGCTCTCTCTAAGTAATTTGGTATTTGGGGTATTGCAATAGCAAAGCAGAAAGGTTTCTGAGGTGTGCTGTGGAACTGCAATCATATATGAACAGTGGACAATAACATCCTTTAATTAGGAACAACAGTATTTTCTAGCTTATACTGCTTCAGTGAAGTTACCATAAACAATGAGCTTTTTATAGTATAACAATAAAGCCTTTTAATTTATTGAGTTTTATCTTCTTAAAAAAAAAAAAAAAAGGACCTTTGTTACACAGTATAGAGACACCAAGGAGCTGGCTTTCCTACAGCTGGGCTCACAAATGTGATCCTGAGCAGAAAACCAAAGCTGGAAGAGGAGCTGTGTGGTGACCATGAGCCATTGCCATCATTTTCCATAATGTCCTTTGGTAGCACAGGCCATTTGCAAGGGCAGGACTCACAGCCCGGGTCTCCAAGTGATGCTCATCATGTTACAGCCATCATCTGCAAGTATTTGTTGATGCTATTGACTGAACAAAAGGTTTATGAGGCAGAAGATGTATTTTTCTAAATGCTGCTGTGCTACCTATAACCTAATTAACTTTACTTTAGCCAGCTGAGTATACCTGGAAACCAAATATATCATGTGGCAATTAGCTTTCCTCCTTCTGGCTTAGTACACTTAAGTTGTTTATTGAAAAGGTTAAATATTGATTGAAAATGGATAATAGAACCATATTACAGTTGTATGCTAAATGGCAGAAGTTGCCTGTAAAACATTTCCAGTTACCCCACAGTAATGCAGTTAGAGAGCAGCAATCTGCTGCTGAAGCACCAAGGAAAAAAAAAAAAAAAAAAAAAAAAAAAAATAAAGGACAAAAAAAAAAACCCCACACCNAAAAAAAAAATTCAGGGACAAATATAAATCACCCACAACGCAGCCGTTCTTATCGGCACGCTGAATTCACACAAACACGTTGGGAAGTTCAGTCATTAATTATCACGATGTTGAAATAATATAATAAAAATAATAATTGCTTGTGAAGCGATCTGCTGCCTCCCTCCTCCTCCTCCTCCAACGGAGGCTCCTCTCTGTCTCTCCCTTTCTCCCTTGCCATGGGAAGCCACACAGACAAAGTATCAAGTGATCACATAGCATGAACTACAGCCTGAGGCAAAGCTTGTTATTTTACTTGAAACGGTGATGCATTTAGGACCCAGAAACTGTCAATAATTTTTTCTGACTTCCAGAGGATAAAAATTCCAATTACAGGAACTTTACTGTGAAGCTGCATAGTCCAGTGCCACATATTAATATTACAAAACATCCTTAGCACCTATCAGCTCAGTTTTATCTGTAGTTTAGATCAAAATTGTGTGGATCTGTGAGATTAAGCTGATTTAGTCTAATTATTGCTTGTTCTGAAAAGTGGAAAGTGTATCTTGAAAAAAGCCAGTTGAAGCGGGCTCTGTGGACATTAACACAATTTGACTTGGCATCATTCAGCTAGTTGGCTTCAATAAGTCTGAGAATATACATTCAAGGGCCTTTGGCCATTTTTCTCCCTATATTTTTTCTATAAAACGTGGATTTAAGTTTCCTAAGTCATCACAGCAAAGACCTTTTCTGAAGGAATGTGTTGAGGAAGTGTTTTTTAGGCTGGGTCCCTTCATTTCTGGGATGTGGGAGATGAATTCAAATGTGTGGAGAAGTGTACAGAAAAATAAAATTATCTGTTCTTGTGCTCTACCCCCGGGGAATCATAGTGGAGATTAAAAAATAGACAGAGGAAGCGTGAAAAAATTAACCTTGCAGAGTATGTCCTCAGTGAGGGGCCACGGGGAGGCTCAGTGGCGGGGTGGGATTGGAGGAGAAACCACATGGAAATCCTTGGGAAATGGAGGCTGGAGATGGAGCTTTGCATTCCTCGGGTGGTTTTCTGCTCACCTGCGAGGAGCTCAGCCCTCTGTCCTCACCTCGCAGCAGCAGTGCACACCAGCGTTATTCCTGGTGCTCTCCCACCACGCTTTCCCATCTGTGCCACTCCTGGGGAGTGAGAAAGTGATGATATAACTCGGTTTAATACCACAATAATATAACCACACCAGAGAGAGTTCCTCCCACTCTGCTCTTCTCCACCTTCTCCTCCATCAGCTGGGGATTTACATCTCTGACTCTCATCTTTATATATAAGTCTTTTTTTTTCCTCTCTTGTTATTTATTTTTTTTTCTACTTTTTCCTTTAAATAACGCTGCTGTGCTCACGTGGCATTATTGGTTGTTAATAGCCCAGTGCCAATACATCTCTCAGGGATGGACAGATGCACACACAAGGCTGCACAAGGCATAGCTAACAAATGTGTTTATTATTGACAGAATAAGAACTGCCACGCTGGAAGATTAAAAGTTGACTGCCTGAGGTTCCCCCCTCCGGTTAACAGTTCACAGCTTTGTTATTTCAGGTCAGAGACAAACTAAGCCTAAAGATGTAAAGCAGAGTCTGAGTGGACAGGGAGGTGAGGCTGCAGCAACAGCAATACAGGATTAGTTCTGCTCGTTGTCTTGCTAGTTTTGTAAAGGCACCCTGGGATGAAATTATGATAAAAATGTTTTCCACAATATAGTGTTTTCTGAAAATCTCATACTCGTTACCCAGTGTTTTCAGGTATAAATATTAAATACATAATTGCACAGTGTTTCCTTCCTCTTAGTAACTGAATTGTTGCAGCTGTGTAGGTGTAAGAGTGTACAAGAGACACAGTTTGTAGGGGTAAACAATACCTCAGCACTATATTTGCTGTTAACATTCTTTATTTTAGCATGAGGTGGGTTGGTTGGTTGGTTGTTTTGTTGTGGCTCCCTATTTTTTCTCTGGATCCAATTTACCTTGGATGCCTTAGGATTATATATAAATAACTACATATGATTTGTGCAACATCTTCTGTTCATTTGGCTCTGTGAAAGTAGATGTTGTATATTTACAAGCGGTTCCCAAACCAGTAATTACCTGTGGAGGCAAGATTAAAGTGGCTTTTATTATTTAATATTTCTTTTGCCTGCACTTCCAAATCAAAGTTTAATAGAAATAATATTCAGACATATTTGCTAGTGTTACAAAAAAAACCCAAAAATCTTTGTAGTGTGAGAGACACAAAATAATGCACCAGTTGTACAATCAGGTGCTGAAATACAAATATTAATAGGAAGAGACAAGAGGACATGTAAGATGTATGAGCTTTGATACACAGGTTGAGCTTTTTTGTTTGTTCAGGAAATTACTTTAGCAGTTTTCTTGTATTGTTTGGAAACCTTGGCATTTGGGGAGGTACTGAGATCTGTGCATTTTAATTTTTCACAAAGAGTCGAACAGCTTCAGAACCATCAGAAATGCTGTGCATTTTATTTTTCATACGACTGCTAAAAAGGTGTTTTCACCATGGTTAATTATTAACCTTTCCTTGTGGCATTATCTTAAAAAAAAAAAAAGGAAAAAAGAAAAGGGAATAGAATGTTTTTCTATGTTATCTCCTCCCCTGGTTGGTTTGGGTAATGAGGATCCAAAATGAACCTCCTGCAATTTTATACCTTATCGAGCCTAAACCTCGATGTTGCGCGAAATATTTCGAAAGCCTCCCTCGATCCAACTATAATGCTGCTGAAATATGTTGGGCAGCACGTCCCCTACCTTCCTGCATCCTGCCAAATGAACTGCAGCATTCCAATATGGTGCCACATGTGCATGGAAGCCCGTAGCACTTCTAACAGGTGCTGCCGGAACGCGCTCGACAGAGATATCGGCGGGAAGGTCATCTGCGACAGCAAACACCCAAAATATCGGTGCAAGGTTACAGCAAACACCCAAAACACCAGTGCAAGGTTACCTCTGCACTGCCAGGCTGCTGCAGCACCAAAGAAAAGGTGCTGTGCTATTTTCCTGGGGGGGAAAAAATGCTTTGTGAGGAAGGTTTGGGGTGAAGTTCATGAGGATATATGAGGGAGAGCTGGCAAACGTGAGAAGTGATAAAAGGAATTATGACACCTTCAGAAGGGCATCTCTTTGAATTGAACAAATTGGACAGAGAAAGAGTTGCTGCTCTGCATCTTCTTGCATGAAAATTTGTTTCCTACAAGATAACAGAGTTAAAAACATAAAATACGGAAGCAGCATAAAATACAGTAGAAACATAAAATACAAACCGTATCCTGACCATAAAGAGTGGTGGAGCTTAGGCTCTTTTATGAGTGCAAAGGTATTTTGTAAGATTCTTTTTGCATTTTTCACTTACTGCTGTGTTTTCAGGCTGGAAAAAAAAGCCCCCAAACACAACCCAACAAACATTTCCTCCGTTTAGGCTGGGACTCCGGCAATCTGTCCTCTGCATCGTTCTTGGCCTTTGTCTGACATTTATGGTCTTATGTTTATCATTGTGAGCAGAGACCCAGTTTGCTCCCTCTCCTCTCCCTGCCGCTCCTAACGTGGCATCTGAAGCTGTTAAAATTATAATTAACGGGGCTGCATTTCCCTGGGATTGATTCCCACAAAGGGGCTTTAGGAGATTTCCCTGCAAACTGCTACCGTGCAGCCCAACAATGCATGGAGACACTTTATATCTTATTTGTGTTTAAAAGTCAGATATTTTGTTCTGGATAAACTTCAGAAATGCTCTTCAATTCTCAGTGAGGCAAGCATTTCAATTTTCTGCAATATTAGCAGGGGTAACTAATGATGGCTAATTTTTGCCTGTAGTATTTCCCTCAATCTGCTTGTGCACTTTCAGTTACTCTGGCAGCAGCAGCATTTGTACATTTTCTGGTCACTAAACACTCAAGTACAATTGTAAGTGATCAGTTTACAGTTGGCCAACAAAAGAGCTGCGGGAATGTCTACAAGAAAAAGAAATTTGAATAAATATGCATGTGTATAGCCCATATTCTGTGGGCAAGAGAGAAGGACAGAGGACAACTCAAATACACTTTAGCCATATCAAAATATATTTTGAAAAAGAAGATCATGTATTTTTCCTGCTTTAAGAATGTCCAGGATAAATCCAAACCACATAGATTTTGAAAATACATTAACATGTTTCTTCATGTCGAAAGTAAAACCTCTTCATCTTTTTTGTCTCTGATTATTATTTTTTTAATTTAAAAAAAAATATGTTCAAACTATAGGTTTAAGACAGACACAATTTGATTTATACATCAGAATAACACCACCTTATGAACACATTTGAAAGGTATCTAGTTTGAAGAGAATAACGAAGATAGAAAGAGATAAGAAGATAACATTTTAAAAATACACAATTGTAAAACTGGATGAGAGTCCTTTCACTGATAATACCTCAAAAGTGGGAGGCTTCAATATAATTTGTTAATATCTCCAACTCCTGGGCTATTCAGAAGAACTGAACATAAATGGCAAGGAAATATTTTTAAATGAAGAGGCAGCTCACTTGTGCCCTTACTAATAATTATTTTCCTTTGAAATTTAATTATTGTTTAGCATTTTGGACGGTGCTGTTTGTGATGGAGTGGCAAGAACAGTTCAAATTAAATCAGAACTCTGTGGAGACAGTTCAACAGCTCGTGTCACAGGGAAGCTTTCGTTAGAAATCTCACATCCTGCAGAAGATATTTCTCTGTTTTTCTGTGAAGAGGTGTCATCGTTCGTGACACCACTCCACAGACATAATGCCACAGAAACAGGGGAATGCACTGTGGGATTTGCATGTTTTATACCAAAATCATCTGAAATGCAGGAAACCTGCCCAGCCCCGTGCCTCGGTCAGATCAGATCAACGTGCACTAAAAGGGAAATCCGCCACATCAAGTATCAGAATATTAAAGGGTAAATTATGGCTTTTGCAGCAGCAGCCTCGTGGGGCTGGGGGGAGAGGGGCAGTGCTGGAGGCTCTGCAAAGTGCTGAGGTGCTCAGATATCCTCCAGGGACACTGGCAAAGGCACTTAGGAGCAGCATCTCTCCAGCACGGGGATGCTGAAAGAGATATTTCTGCTCAGCACCACCTTCCTAACGCTGGATTCCGCTGGCAGAATTTGGATCCCGAGTCTTTCCTCGTTCACTCATGGCCGTGGGGGTGATTGCAGTGTCAGTCATTATTACTCCTCCTTATAAGTGTGCAGGATATTCCTCTGCCCATCCCTCCTGTCCCTGTCTCAGGGCATTAGGAGACACAAACACAGGCTGCTGCCCCTGCCAGCCATGATCCTGCGTGCTGCAAAATTCCTCTTCTCCCCCTCTCTGCCACCTCCAATAGCTTCTGAGTGCAGGAGAGACATCCTGACGGCGTGGATTTGGAAAGGCAGGAGGCAGAATGTTTTGTCATCATTTGTTTTCATCTATTGTTGTGAATAAAAGCCACCATGTCTGATCCTTAGTGTCAAGGCCATAACCTTAACGGGTAAATCCGTGTAGGTTCACAGAACTGGGGCTGCAGCCATGTCTAGCAGGTGATCCTGCCTTCCTTTCCCACCTCTTGATGCTGATGACTCTGATTTCCTGCTGAATTGCAGAAAAAAGGTGGGAATTTAGTGCTTTAAGCACGGAAAACATGCACATATGTGTGTTAGGGATGAGAGAAATTAATCATAGATTCACGGAATGGTTTGGGTTCAAAGGGACTTGAAATATCTTCTTGTCCCCCCCATTGCCATGGGAAGGGACAACTCCCACTGTCCCAGGCTGCTCCAAGCCCCATCCAACCTGGCCTTGGACACTTCCAGGGATCCAGGGGCAGCCACAGCTGCTCTGGGCACCCTGTGCCAGGGCCTCCCCACCCTCCCAGCCAGGAATTCCTTCCCAATATCCCACCTGCCCTTACCCTTTGTCTGGACCCAGTCCAACAGGGTCGTACCCTGAAGCACCAGTAGTTTCAACCTCTCCTATAAAGCAGTGCAATGCTATAGATGACACCAAAGGTGCCAAAAGTATTTGGAGGTAAATCTTCCCTTATTCTTAGAAGTCAGTGTGCTCTGGGAACTTTGAGAGCTCTGGCCAGCCATGCCACAAGAACTGGCAGAGCTGAGATCACCCCAGACCTCCTGACTCCGGCCCACTGCCTCCACCCGCAGCACCAGGATTTGTTGTTGAATCCCAGTTTCACAAACGAGCTGTTCATCTGGGATATAATGCAGGATCTATCTTTGGGTGTATTTCCATGCACTGTTCAAAGAGTTGCAGCCCAGTCAGCACGTTTCGAGTGAAACACAAAGTTGTTCCTAATCTGATGAGGGAATTTTTCTGTCGAAGCCCAGGCCAGAGACTCTGGTGAGTCACCAGAAAGTGCTTCTCTCAGCAGCAATAATTCACCCTTAGCCATTGTTTTGGAACACATGGCACTACAAGAAAATGAGAACCATCATTTTAACTCCATATATTTTTACTGAATTAAATTCTCATGTTTTCAGTCATGACTCTGGGAAACGTGAGCAAGTGTTGTGTTGGTGCCAATTCTGTGAATCCTGTATCTCGATCAACCTGGAAGTACAAAGATATTAGTTATCTCTTCTGAGAAAAAAAAATCAAAAGTAATTGTGGAACCTTATATAAAATCAGAATTCAGATTTAGTTTGGAGAAACAATGAGAGATCTGTGAGCTTACCTAGAGCCCTTGAATCCAAAAGCCCATCAAGTAGGTTTTCT
The DNA here is from genome assembly GCA_013400855.1 of Buphagus erythrorhynchus. NCBI lineage: Eukaryota > Metazoa > Chordata > Aves > Passeriformes > Sturnidae > Buphagus > Buphagus erythrorhynchus. The sequence continues at coordinate 317,599 of VZTT01054053.1, forward strand.
TTAGACATTGTCAGAAGTTCACTGGGGTTCAGAGAAGGAGAATGGATGAATACGTGTTATCACTTGGAATTCTTGGATTTGGTTGGCAACACAAAATTGTTAGAAAAAAAGCAAAAAAAAAAAAAGGCACAAAAATGTCAGAACCTCAGTCTGGCTGAACCTTAAAAATACTTGAAGTTCAGGAAGTTGGTTGTGCTTTACAACAACAGCTCAGTTGCTGATTTTAGCTCAGTTGGGAAGGATGAGAATATTTGCAGATGAATTTGTGGTTGTGATGAACTCGGGAATTCCTTGCTCAAATGGTTGGAGCAAACCTTAGGGAAGGAAAGCCCCATGTAGATCCAAGCTCAGATTTCCTTCTCTGGCTCCAACCTGAGAAGAAAAAAATCTTCCTTCAAAAAGATCTTCCTTCCTCCTTCACAGAATATTTCCCTCGCTTATTTCCACTTGACCCAAGAAATAGAAAAAGGTCAGATCCATGAAAAACTGCCCTGGATCAATCAGCAGATGAAATCTGTGATGAGGAAAAGATCTAGACATGAGAAGTTGCAAGACTGACTTGTCCCACTGGTTCATCTTCCAGCATCATTCACAGACATCAAATGTCAGCTAATGGAATAGGAATGATATTGTGGAATAATGATATTATTGGAAGTTGACTACAGTTTGAAATTCCCACAGTACGTTTTCAGTTTCCCTGGGCCAAGAGAAACCCATAGAATATATAAATTCTCTTCCTAAGGAAACAAAATCATCTACAAGCAGACCTTTAAAATCAGAACAAATGTTTAAAAAGAAATTAAAATCTTCTTTTATCTATTTCCAGCTGATAGGTCAGCACTTCCAAATCAGCTGAACATCACTGTACATTGAATATAGCATAATGTATGTAAATAGATTGGCAATTAGAATGAAGGGAAATGCTAATATTTGGTGATGTTACAATTGCTATTTTTTAAGGTTTCTCCTAATAGAATTGTACATTTGCCTTTCAGAAATGTCAGTAAAAGGACCATAGGAAAAGCCATATAAATAGGGTTTTTTTGCATTCTTTCTTATAGTATATTTAGAATTTCGACATAATTTGAAATTTGTTCTTTTTTATTTATTTCTTTGGGTTTTTTTTTTCCCTTGTCTCTGTTGTTGTTTTATGCTTGATGGTTGATTTGCACATAAATTCCTTCTGCTATGTTGAAAGTCACACAGGATCCGGCCCTTAGGGGAAATATTCACAAGAGATTTGGTAAAATATTGGTTAATATTTAACTGATTTTTCCACAGCAGCAAAAAAAAATACGAGGTCGTTATGGTCATTTTAATTTTCTCTATTATATAATTGATAAAGATGGGGGAAAAATGAGATCTTCAAATTTAGCTCATCTAATGAGAAATGTTTTTGAAAATCTTAGAAGGCAAGAAACATATTTTCACTTTTTTAATATGTAAATTAATCAAAACAACATTCTGAAAATAAAAATAAATAAATACTGAAGTTGTTGCCCAACCAGGTATACATTGTGATGTCTGAATATTTATTCTTGTAGTGACAGAGGAGAATTTAATTGTTGGTGGAAGAAAAACAAAACAAAACA
>VZTT01054053.1:336535-355958 GCA_013400855.1 Buphagus erythrorhynchus
AAAAAAAAAAAAAAAAAAAGGAGGAAGAGGGCTGGCATCATGGCATCTGAGACCTGCATATCAATATGCCAATATCCTCCACAGAAGGACAAACTGTGCTCTGCCTTCCAAACTTGCCTTAAAAGAAAATCAGTCCTGATTGTTGAATTATTAAGGATGCAGCTTTTCTTAGAATGATACAGCTACCAGGATAAGGACTCCTTAAATCTTTATATATGTTTTAAACCATTAAATTAATTACAATTTATAATATGTTTTAATTGGGATCTTTTCCTCCATAAAAAAATTTCAGTTCTGAAATAACACTCATGGAGACATTGATTTCTTTTTGATCTGAGCACTTTTCAGACTGTTTTGAAATAGTGAATCTGTGTTGCTTTCAGTGTATGTCCTGCAACATAGTGAAGGAAAAGCTGTCTTCAAAAATAATGCTGTCACTTCTGCATTTACTTTTTTTCGTTGTTGTTTTTTAAGTTAGGAGACTCTCAGTGGCTTAAAAAGCAAAGGCGGCTTCTCACGCTTTGCACAAGAATTCCAGGCTGGCAAAAGATGAAAAACAGTCACGAAGAGACGGGAAGTGGTGAATGAAAATTTTACTACAGGCAGATTTCTTCCGTAGAAAAATGTTTCTGTTTCCTGGCCAGGCCTCATTTTTCAATGAAGTTTCTTTGTCATCCTGTTTATCTGGTTGGTCAGCAGACACAAATGTTGGCACAGGGCAAAACACAACCTGTGCCTGTGTTTTCCACCACAGCCACAGGTGGAAGAGGTCCAGCAATAACTTGGATTAATGTTCTTCCTGGGGTTATTCCTCCAGCTGAGAAGTGAGGAAAGATAGATGATGGATGGATGATGGATGGATGAGGGATGGATGGATGGATGGATGGAGGGATGGATGATGGATGGATGGATGATGGATAGATGGTGGATGGATGATGGATGGATGGATGATGGATAGATGGTGGATGGATGATGGATGGATGGATGATGGATAGATGGTGGATGGATGATGGATGGATGGATGATGGATAGATGGTGGATGGATGATGGATGGATGGATGATGGATAGATGGTGGATGGATGATGGATGGATGGATGATGGATAGATGGTGGATGGATGATGGATGGATGGATGATGGATAGATGGTGGATGGATGATGGATGGATGGATGATGGATAGATGGTGGATGGATGATGGATGGATGGATGATGGATAGATGGTGGATGGATGATGGATGGATGGATGATGGATAGATGGTGGATGGATGATGGATGGATGGATGATGGATAGATGGTGGATGGATGATGGATGGATGGATGATGGATAGATGGTGGATGGATGATGGATGGATGGATGATGGATAGATGGTGGATGGATGATGGATGGATGGATGATGGATAGATGGTGGATGGATGATGGATGGATGGATGATGGATAGATGGTGGATGGATGATGGATGGATGGATGATGGATAGATGGTGGATGGATGATGGATGGATGGATGATGGATAGATGGTGGATGGATGATGGATGGATGGATGATGGATAGATGGTGGATGGATGATGGATGGATGGATGATGGATAGATGGTGGATGGATGATGGATGGATGGATGATGGATAGATGGTGGATGGATGATGGATGGATGGATGATGGATAGATGGTGGATGGATGATGGATGGATGGATGATGGATAGATGGTGGATGGATGATGGATGGATGGATGATGGATAGATGGTGGATGGATGATGGATGGATGGATGATGGATAGATGGTGGATGGATGATGGATGGATGGATGATGGATAGATGGTGGATGGATGATGGATGGATGGATGATGGATAGATGGTGGATGGATGATGGATGGATGGATGATGGATAGATGGTGGATGGATGATGGATGGATGGATGATGGATAGATGGTGGATGGATGATGGATGGATGGATGATGGATAGATGGTGGATGGATGATGGATGGATGGATGATGGATAGATGGTGGATGGATGATGGATGGATGGATGATGGATAGATGGTGGATGGATGATGGATGGATGGATGATGGATAGATGGTGGATGGATGATGGATGGATGGATGATGGATAGATGGTGGATGGATGATGGATGGATGGATGATGGATAGATGGTGGATGGATGATGGATGGATGGATGATGGATAGATGGTGGATGGATGATGGATGGATGGATGATGGATAGATGGTGGATGGATGATGGATGGATGGATGATGGATAGATGGTGGATGGATGATGGATGGATGGATGATGGATAGATGGTGGATGGATGATGGATGGATGGATGATGGATGGATGGGTGACCCTCCTGCACTGCTTTTACAGCTTTTGGTGTAACACTACAAGAGCTGTTGGGTGTAGTGGAGGTAATAATAGTGAGGAAAATACAACAGAAGAACTTCAGGACACTTCATCTTTCCTTTATTTTTACTTCAGCTTTGATAGTCAAGCCCATAAAGGAAAGATGAGCAGCAAAACCACTCAGTTCAGTACCACTAGAGGGACTTTTGGCTATTTCAGTTTTAACTCATTAAATCCTTATGAGCCAAAGCTCACCTCTTCATTTGTTTAATGAGCTGCTGAATGTCATTAATGACATAACCTTGAACAGCACGTGGCTGCTCTCAACCAAGAGCCCACTGTCACTGCTGTCTCCACTATCCCAGGCTGCTCCAAGCCCTGTCCAGCCTGGCCCTGAACACTCCCAGGGATCCAGGAGCAGCCTCAGCTTCTCTGGGCACCCTGTGCCAGGGTCTCCCCATCCTCACAGGGAAGAATTTTTCCAACTATTTTTCCAGTCGTTATCAACTTTATGTATGCTCTGACATGCCAGCTGATGGATGAAAACATCTATATCCTATTATTACCCTCTACAGTTCCCATTTCCTGAGCTTTTTAACTGAGTCCACTACACCAGAAAGAGTGAAATGAAGGTAACATTTATCAGTGGGTCTCTCTTACCCATAAAGTTTAGAATAAATATATATTCATATCTAGCCATGTATTTGTTAAAGCAGGGCATTACTTTTGTTGTACCATTTCCAAACTCGCTATTCACTATTTAGCAGCCTTCCTGCAAGACACAAAATCCATTGTGTAATAATTTCTAGCAGACTGCAGGAGTGTAAAAGTAGACAGTGTTTCCTTCAAAAATGGAATCATCTTTCACAGATGTAGATGTGTACTTGTTATGCCAAGATGAGACAGATGTGGCTCTATTCACTCAGGGACAGGTGCGGAGGAAGAAGAGATAAAACATTTGTAGAAAGTGTAAGCAACTGCATCACTGTTGTTAAATAAATAAACATTCTGCCAAAGTGGAAAAAAAAAAGTTTATTTGCTTATTTTTTTTCCAGAATGTTTATTTTAAGCTGCAGCTTAGCTGTGATTTATTCAGATTTATGTTCCCGTATCAATTTAAATTTATAATAGGCATTCTATATATAAACATCTGTTTGTATATAATCAGGGGAAGGTGCATTGGCACGTATGGGTGTAACTGCACACACACACATTTTTCATGGAAAATGGGCTCACAGGCACGTGCAGGCAGCTAATCAGGTGAAGAATGGGAAAATATTTTATTAATATAATGAGGCTTTGTGTGTGCATGAGCAGGGGGTGGGAGGGAGAGGAGAAGCAGATGCTTGTGTTGCCTAACACAGATTAAGCCAGTTCAAGCTCCAAATTGCAGGAGAAAAGCCTAATTGCCCTTTGACCACATGGACACTAACAGGAAACCTCCATGCAGAGCCATCCTTGGGGAAAGGGTAAAATGGTTTGGGCCATATGAAAGAGCTTAAAGCTGGTTAAAAGTTGGCTCCTGAACTCAGAGCTCAGGAGTGGCTGTGGAACAGAGATGAGAGTGATGCTGGGGGTCATCATGGAGAGGGAGGACAGTGCAGAGCAGGGACAGGAGGTGGTTCAGGTGTTGGGAGATTTAATCTATTTATTACTGCTTTATCTGTTTGCTTTGTTTTGTTTCATCAAAAACATTTGCTCAGCCAGAAAAGGTGAGAATGCATGGCAGGGACATCCCCAGGGAAAGTCAAAAGCCACTTCAGTGAAGGGATAATGGGCAGATCACAACATCAGCTTGTCCTCTAACCATAGGAAATCTTAAGACACCAAAATCACTGCCCTCAGGGACTGCTGTGTTTTCCTCATGCTTGGACTTGGGAGCCATCAATGAGAATTTCATCATGAAAGCGGGAATGTTTCTGTGCTTTGGTGAATATATATATGGTTCTCCTGACAGCTACTGCAGAGTTAAGAGGCTGGGGCCAACTTTTTCTGGTCCATGAAGAGAAATCATAGTAGTCATAAACCATTAAAAAAATATGTGAGGCAGGGCTTCTCCTGCAAGGGGAAGTGGCTCACCCCATCCTGACCTCTTCTGTCCCAGAGCACAGACCTGCTGCTCACTGGCCATCTCCTCCTTGCCAAGAGGATCCCCCTGGACCACTGATTTTTGGCATTCAAGGGATTTCAGGCGCTCCACGTGAGGCCATCGAGCAGGCGGAGCCCAGGCGGCAGCAGGAGCCTGGAGATGTTTATCCCGAGCCTTCTGCATCACTTTGGAGAGCCCCCTGTGCTCCCTGCCAAATTGCTCTTTGAAGGAGAGCCTCAGACCTCATGGCTACGACTGGCTGGGTCCACATTGCCCATTTGGTGCCCAGCTTGGCGCTCGTTTGCTGATTCCAGGGATTCAAGAATTCCCAGGGCCTCGTTCCTCCCAAAGGCAGCAAGAGAGGAAAAGTGCAGACAAGAGGAGAGGCAGTGCCATAAAGCCTGGATGAAGCTGGATTACTTTCCTCTGAAATATTTAAGGGAGCCGGGGGAGGGAGGAGAGCAGGGACGACAGCAGAGGCAACTGGAAGGAGGAGTGAGGATCCACAGCTGTGAGGAGGACTGGGAAGAGGAGGGGGAGGAGAGGCAGAGAGAGAGAAGGATGATGTGATTTAAAAAAAAAAAAAAAAAGTATTAAACACAGCTCCAGAACAGGAATCAGGGTGGGAATCAGCAGCTGGGAGAAGGGAAGAAAATGGAAAAGATTGTTTTTCATTTGAAATACATTTCTTCAATCACAAGTCTGCCTGAGAGCGGGAGTTTGCAGCTGGGCACAGCAGAGGGGTCCGTGGCTAGAGGAGGAATATTTTGAGCAGAGGCAGCTCTGCAGTCAGCTGGGCTCCACACAGGGGTGGGAGCAGGTGGGGGACTCTGTGGCCAGCACGAGGTGTCACTGCCAAGGGCTGTCAGTCTAAAGCACTCCTGTGTTCCCCTTCTCTGCAGCACAGCTACACACAGGCTTTATTCTGGTGTCAGGACAAGGAGAGAGAGGCACATTTGAAAGGAATGTCAAGTGACTTTTACAGTTCTACAAACTTGTCAGCTTAAAGCTTTCTCTTTTTTCTTCCTCTGGCTCTTAAGGGAGGGAGGGTGGAGAAAAAAGCTGCAAGTTTGTTCACTGTGTGAGGGTTGGTTTGCTGTGATTTTTTTTTATCCTATCTTTTATAGCTTGACCAGTGAATCCAGCTTAGCAAAAACATTTCCTTTTGTACGCTGAACATTCAAAGACTTCACTCCTTTAAGTCCAAATGTGAGTTGCTACTTTGTTTGAATGCCAGGAATAATATGATTTAAAAAAAAAAATTCCAGTTAACAGAGGCATGATATAAATTCTCATGAAGTCATGAGGAGCAGTGACTGTTTAGTGAAATTTCTCTTTTTTATATATGTCCTGCATGTTATATATGGGACCTGCCATGTGTTTCAGCAGGAGTAGGAAAAAGCAGCCCCTGGCTTTTCTCCCCAGTGAAGCTGAGAGCACAAAATATGTCACAACAATATTGTTACTTCCTTTACATTTATATTTTCTAACACCCAAGCACTGATTTGCTCCTTATTTAAGCAACATTTTCTTGATAAATTAAAAAAGCAGCAATAGCCATTACTGCAGGCTATATACAGCCTCTAATATCACTTAAGCATATTACAGAATATAATATCTGGTACTTAACGACTAACTTGCATATGAAAGCTCACATAATGTCTCATAAAACCCTTAAAATGGCTTCAGTTTAAGAGTCTCTTTAAAAAAAAAAACACCTTCAGGGAATATTGTAAATGAAGTAGCACTCCAGCCTTAGAAAAAAAAATTCACACACTTGCAGAAATTTTTAATATAAATTGAACACATTAAAAATTAATTTTGCATGACCATTTCGCATTGCAGTGCCAATGCATAGTTAAGATAAGGCCTTAAGTCTTCTTTGTTTAAAGTAACATGGAAACATCTCTCTCTCCCTCCCCATTATCTGTACGTAATTATAATTTTCATTAATCAGAAATTGGAACCTCATCCTCTGATAATGACAGCCCTGGCTGGAGATCAGTGAAACCCTACCTGTGTCACTAAGGAAACTTGCTGTAAACTTTTAGGAAACTCATTAAAGGAAGGTGTGACCTCACAACTAGAGGAGGCTACACAGAGCATTTCTCACATCTGCCAGTCAGGGAGAGGGACTGGGTTTGCAGGGAAAATAGATGTTCTCTTCTGTGGCACTTTCCTTGTGGAAATCTCGTAGGCTCTCTGCTGACGTCAGCTGTCAGCTTGGAAAGCTTGGCTGACACAAATGCTGGCAGCAGAGACACCAGACCAGGCAGCAGTCTGTGTTACTCCTCTACCCTGGGATGTATATCTAGAAAAGACCTCTAGTGATTTTCCTCTTCTTTCCCAGCTTTTGGATTGGACTCATGGCCAGTGTTCTACAGCAAGGAATCCCCTCAGCAGGCCTTGGTTGGAGCTGGACATTGACTGATGGACACCAGAGAGTCCAAATCTCTCTAATGTCACCACACCACAGCAGGCAATGAGATTTTTCATATTCTGACTTGTTTATAAGATGTACAAGATATTTTTTGTTCTTTTGTTATCCCAAATGTATGATAAAATCATAAAACCTGAGAATTGTTTGGTATGGGATGGGCCTTAAAGACCATCCTTGTTCCAACACCTTCTGCTCGATCAGGATGCTCCAAGCCCCATCCAACCTGGCCTTGAACACTTCTATTTGATATTCACTTGACATTTTATCTCTTCACTGTTTTATTTACCTGCAGTTAAATCAGGTTTCTAATCCAATTCTGAAGGCTTGTTTGTTTGCTATAAACTCTTTAATAGTGTGTCTGCCTGCTATAACAATGCTCATTTGTGCTATTAACACTTTAATAAATACATTCTCATGTCAAATACTCAGGAACCTTACAGTCATTTGCATTAAAGATGGTACAAAAGCAAAATAATTTGCCACATGTCACTCATCACAGATGGATTTTGATCACCAGAGTCCTGGTTCTACATTTCTTTGCAAATTAAAAGAAATAGTTCCACTCAAACCAACAAATGCCATCCTCAGTGCAAAGTGTCTCAGAAATCTCTGTGACTTCTAAAATATCTCAGTGTTCTAAATGGCTCTAAAATATCTAAATGTTCTAAATGGCTGAACTTGGAAAAAAGTCACAAGGAGCTGCACAGCACAGAAGCAGACTGAGCTAGAAACACCTTCTTAAACATGTGGAGCTAAATGGTACCACATTTCCCAAGGATTTTAATTGAGAAAATATTACAGCCTCCCACCAATGTGCACAGAGGTAGCAAAGCTGTGTTGGGTCTGTTTTACTTCTCCCTTGTAAATGGAGAGCAGGAGAAAATGGTTGAGTAAAGCAACAATGTCTTTGTAAAGTTTTCTTGTCATGCTTGATTCTGCTGAGTATTTGTCCATGCTTTGGGTTTGCTGGTGCTTTTTTCCTTTGGAAAAGAGACAGAAACTTCCAAAGGTCATTCTGAAAACTCATGGACCTGTGCAGGAGGTCCTGCTGGCTTTACCTTCAGAAGAAGACACACAAGAAAATGAGCAGGAGCATTTCCTCCTGCCTCTCCCTATCACATCTTTAATCTCCTTGTGTGGTTTCTGCCAGTGGCTTTCTGAGGCTGCATCAGCACCTCCAGTTTCAGACCATAAACGAGAAGCTGCAAGGTATCCTGGTGAGGCTGGTAAGCCATCCTCACCACATGTGACAGCCTGTTTAAAATAACACCTATTTTCACAGTGACCCCTCACCCTTCAGTCTAGAGAACTGCTTAGAGAAGAAAACAATTTCTTTGGGGCTTCAAGCAGTGTGGGGTGGGGACTTCTGGCTGTGTGTTTCAGGTGACATGTGGGGACAGACTGAGCTGCATGGGCTGCAAAGGGATTTGGAGCTGTTGACCACTTGGAGGACTCTGGTGAAGGACTTTCAAACAAATTTTGCAGGAGGTTATCCCAAAGTGAGGGAGAAAACCTAGCAGGGATGACAGAAGTGAACAGGAGAGGAGAAGAAGCCTCTCACCACTCTGCCCTGCTGGAGAATGCTCGTGGCTCACCTCCCTCACCCACACACTGACCTCAGGGCTGTGCACCAGGCAAGAAGTGGGAGTCAGTGCACTCTCTCAGGGTGGTGAACAGACTGATTTATGGGGCAAAAAACCCCCAAAAATCTAAAAAGAAACCCCAAAACTCAGGTCAAATATATAAAATATTTCTCAAAAATATGTATTCCTCCTGTTTTCATGTCTTAAGTTTGATGCTGAGGCATTGTCTTTGCACTCAATTTTCAGCTGCTGCCATGATCTCTGCATCGCTCATCAAATTTCCTGCTTGGAAACTGGATTTTTTAGAATTTCTCTCGTCTGCCCAAAGGCTTTACTCTCTCCAATTAATCTGCTGCTGATCTCTTCAACATGGTAAACACACTCATCTTCTCACAGGGCTGGTGGGTCTGTGTCTTCAGAAGCACAGAGGAGGTTGTGTGTGTTAGAGTTCAGCCTGGAAACTGTTGTGCTGTTTTTTAGGGGATAGATTCTTCCTTCCTTTCTCCCACAAAGCTGTAAAAGAATAAAAAGAAATTACCTTTCATTGCAAGTCGATTTGTGGGATGTAATGGCACAATTTAGAAAGGAATATTGCAGACAGTGAGACCACTTGGATTAGAAATCTTGAATCAGTTTGTAGGGCTATATATTTCCATAGTACTGTGTTTTGTTGTGTGGGAAATTTAATAAGAGATGTAAATCTGCAAACTGCAATGGTATCACCATAAAACATAAAAGATTCATGTATTATAAATAGGTATGACAAATAAATTATTTATGTGGATGTATATCTGTGTGTGTGTGTACATGAGCTCATGTTCACTTTCCTTTTTGAAATAATTAGTGGCAAAGTCTTTTATTGTGCATTGCCCTATGACCTGTGCAAGAGCTTTAATGACATTTCACACAAAGAGCTGAAGGTAGAGCTTGCACTGTGCTGAACTGGAGCATCTCAGACTCATTAACGTGGGCATCATCACAAGGCATGTACAGAACAAAAAAAATCTCAGCCCAAGGAGGCTGAGGATCATTCTGGAAGTGTCCAGGTACCCCCAGGAGCTCCGAGCCAGCAGAGTGCAATGATGTAAAGGATTACATAGGCTCCCTACATCACTGCTCAAAATGCTTCTGCAGGTAAATCTGAGCTCTCCCAATCTGCTGCTCGTGTTGCAGCAGATTTTGGCAGCCACAGTGACAACGTTGCTGCGATGACTTCTTCTCCCAGCTCTGACCGACAACGTCCCGCCGGTGTGCCAGCTCCCCCAGGAGCACGTGCATTACTCATTCCATGGAGTCACATCAGCTCTACAGGAGGCACATGAGCTGTACAGGAGGCACATGAGCTGTACAGGAGGCACATGAGCTCTGCACGAGGCACTTGCAGCCACAGATCTCTCCTCAGGAACCTGGGCCATCTATAGATAGCTGGCTACACAACGGCCTATTTTTAAGCCGGGGTGGGACACTTCTAAATTAAGGCATGAGTAAAACGAAATTGTAGGAGAGCTCCAGAACATTAGAGAAAAAAAAAAAAATCCCGTGTGACTTCAGTTACGTTATTAACTTTTCCACTTTTGCTGCAGAAGTTGTTTCTGTCAATATTTTACTTTAACGGTGCTGAACGGGAGGAAGGAGCAGGGTCCAAGCAGATGGCTGTCAGCAAACTGATGACGGCAGTTGAGAATTAGTGTCCAAATACAGTATTTAAAACTTGCTACAGTACATAGTTTCCTGCATATGCATGCCAAAATAAATCTGGTTTGGAGAACCTTTCAGGATCTTAATTTTATTTTTATTTGGAGCTTATTCTATTAAGAATAAGCAAACAGGCAGCGTACCTTAGCTTAGCAGGAGGGATGGATCCTTGGAGCAGTGAGTACAGAGCTGGATGAACCTTTCCAACCTTTATTCACTCCAGCTATTGGCTTTCTGAACATCACTGAGTACCAGAACAAATGATAACATTAATAGCATAAATAGTATTTATTTGTACCCATTTTTGCATACCTCATGCATGCAAGTTATTAAAATCCTTCCTTCTCACGCCAGCTGTGTTTTTTTTTCCCTCCAGATAATCTTCCTGAAGGAATGGGTAAGGGATGGGTACCATCACATGGGGAATATCTGATGTCAGGCTTCAGATAATTCGAGACACCTGAACCAGATGCATTTTTAGCACGGCAGGACAGCAGCAGGTAATGGCTGCTCCATTCTGCACACATCTTTTGGTGTAAAAGTGTGACTAATCTGTTGGTTTGGATACCTGGCTGCAGCAGGGTCAGAGCAGGGGCAGACTGTCTCTGCTGCACTGAATTAGAGGCTTACATTCATTATCTCCCAATACCTCATTAAAACGACTTTAATGTGGTGAACATTTGATGGTAGACAAAAGCTTTAATCTTGTGAGTATCAAACACACCTGTGTTACATTTCCTCTTGCGAGCAGTTAGCAGAAACAGGTTAACAAGCTATTTTAACTCCTTAATCTGCTGAATTTGTGTGGAAACCAGACTTTCACCAGTCACCTGAGTTTGAACTCGAAAAAAAATCCTACGTACACCCTTAATTTATCAAGCTCTTTTTTCAAACTCTGCCTGCTCTAGACACTTTTAATCATCTGTTTAATTTTGCACCTTTTTTTTTAATCCTGATATATTATATGCAGGTTATACTTAAGGCCCAGATTTGCCCTATTTTTCTTCCTCATCTGACCTAGATTCAAATTTACACACTGTGAAATAGCTAATAAATCCCCATTAAGGTTGTAAAAGGTGAAGGTTCAACCAATGTGCAAGTCATCAAGTTCTAATGTAAAACTGAATGAGCCTTGATATTAGCAGCAGTCTCAAAAAGTGAGGCTGAAAGGCTCTACAGGTTTCCAGCTTTTTTTTTATGGCAGCCTGTGCTTAAAGCACCTCACCTCTGACAACACTCTTAAGCCTGTACAACAACAGTGACAACAACAGGCCTTAAGAACAGTAGGAAAAAATATACTGACATTTCCAAAAGAGAAATATAAGTGATTTTTCTTTCTGCACCAGAATTCTCTCACTAAGCCACATTTTATACTCCGCACGTTCTGAATATTTTCCTTCAAGTAAACACAGTTCAGTAGCTATTTCCCAATAAATATTATAACCTCTAAATACAAAAATTCATATGAAACCTCTCATAAAATGCATTTATTTTGTGTATCTCACCATGTCAGTGCTGCCATGAAATGGGGGGTTTTGCTTTGCTGTTGAAGTCTTGGAAAAGTGGTTTGTCAGTCCAACTGGAGAGTGCTGCTTTTTTTTTTCCCCACTAGCCATAGATAGCATTACAATGATTTACAGAGACATGCTGAAAGTAAATTATGTTGTAAATGCCTCTCCCTTGGGTTGACAAAGAATCACAGGGAAAAAATGCAAAAAGTTTGAAATTCCCAGCAGCAAAGGTTGACAGGAAAATATGGTGTTGTTTTTCTATGAGTAAAAGTAACTTTTATGTTGTGTTTTCCCATGAGAAATTATAAACTTTCAAAGGAATTTTAGTCTCTTGTATGCACACATAAGAGCAATTTATCTGGTACTGCCCCAGTGAAAACACTGTTAAGACTTTAAAGCTGTTAGAACTATGGCTGAACTTCATCTAGGCTGCTACTACTTATTTGTTCTTGCTGCCTCTTCTTGTCAAAACATTTACTCAGACTTCGAAGAGTTGCAAGTTGGCAACGTGTTAATAATATTAGAATGCATTTGTGTCGGCCATGTGGCCGCAATATTTAAGTAAATTCATCACTTATTTAATGAATAATGAATTCACGAGAGTAGCTATGGAGACGTGGAACCATATGTAGTAAATTAAATGGGAACTTGTCAACGTAGAGTAACAGTGAATGTCACCAAAGTAGTTGTGTCTGTTTTATAGCAGTGGTGATGCACTTACACCGAGCCTGGGATGGATTCCTGACTAGGTATAGGACAGCCACATTTTTTCACACCTAAGTTGCAGCAGTGATTTCTAACAGGTGTGGTAATAAAGTGAGAATTTACACACGTTCCTCGTCGGTGTGTGCAGGAAAGGTGGAAGAATCTCAAGTTATTCAGTCTGTAAATTACTTAGCAGCATTTTGAAAAGGAAGGTAGAGAACTGCAGGAGGTTTTTTTTTCCGATGGGAAAATGTCACCAAGAGAAGGGGGGTGGGTGTTACTCAGCTCAGTTCTCATCTGCCCTAGAGCATAATGAAAACTCCAGATATCAAGGATGATTTCCAAGATAATTAATGGGGAAAGTCAAACCTGAAGAAAAGTAAAGGATATACAAGAAGCTCATTAGCAAGAAGTCAAGAAAAGTGGGTGGTGCAAAAGGTCAGAAAGCTAAGTCCATCTTTCTGTTTGACTTCAGAGTCACAAGCAGCTTCTGGACATCATGTCAGTACTCACCAACCTGAGAGTGAGACTATTTAATTCCAACCCCCTTCCATGGGCTGAGACATTTCCTGCTATCTCAGGGTGCTCCAAGCCCCATCCAACCCGGCCTTGGACACTTCCAGGGATGGGGCTTCCATCTCTGATTTGGAAATATGCAGATAAACTCTGTTCAGAGACTCCACTGACCAAACAGTAAGAGAAACCTAATGATTAATGGGACTGATGAGCCATATGTAGCTTTGGATTAGCAAGAACCTGATCTTTGGTTATACACATGACTAAAGAAATTTCACCTACCTGAAAAACAACTCTGGTGCAATCCTGTCAGCTGAAGAATTCAGGCTCTTCCAGTGAAACCTTCAAAAATTGAGGGAACTTCACATTTTGGGCTTAAGAGGTGTGTTTAAATGGAAATATCCTTCTGTTGATGTAGCTGAAGGTCCTTTTTGTGTGCACATGGATATAGTTTGCTGCAGTCAATAAGAGGAGATAAGACACCATATACAACACAAACACTGGAAAGGAGATAACACAGGAAAGGAGATAATTGTTAGAAAACTAAGGCAGAACTCGTAAAGATTGCAGCCATCTTTGTTTGAAATATATTAGGAGACCACATCCAGCTAAATCCTAGCTTAAAGTAATGTTTATGCTCAGGACATCCCCTGAGGTTTCAGAAATTTTAAAAGCTCTAAAACACTTAAAGACATGCAGCCTTTCGGGTCAGAGACAGTTCCAGTCTTGTGACATTTCAGGCATAAGGCTCATCTTTCCAGCAAGTCTTTTCTTGAAGAACTCACTTTTGTCACCAAGCCCAACAACAGACTCCCACCACGAATAGAGTAACTACTCACTGCTTCTCCACACTGAGTAACTCAGAGCCCACCTTCACCAGGACAGAAGTCCCTCAACTGCCCCATTTTGCAAACTTAACTCCTGGGACCTTCCCAAGGCCGATTCCAATGTAATTTCAGGGATCTGTGTCACACCTACAAAAGTTTCCCGTTATTTTTTCAGCCGCTGAGTTGCGTTACATCTCGTCACGTCACGTCGTGTTGAGTGGCATTATTGCCTTCAGAAATGATGGGATAGAGCGTGACTTGATGTGTTGTGAGTGATGTGACACAGTGTGACATGTGTCATAAAATCATTGTCACCCATCAAAAAAAAAGTGACAGATCAAATTCAAACAAAGCTCGCCATACACTTTTAGTGGCTACCCAATCAACTAAAAACAAATATTTCGAATTGTGAGCCAAAAGCGTGGGAGTGTGACTCATTTTTGGTCAGTCCTCACATGCCTATCTTGGCATTTTGCATTTCTTCCACTTTCTTTCACACTGCATTATCCAGTTGGTGGGGAGGAAACTTGTGTAGTTCATTTATATTATTCAGTCTGCATATTTGTCAGACCATTACTTCTAAATATGTTCTCCTAGTCCTTTTCACGAATTGTCCCCATTTACCTTCTCTCTCTTGATGCATTTGAGTTATTATCATGTTATGAAAGTAATAATGTACAGAAAAGGTTGAATTTGTCATCCTGCAACATTGTGCAAGCCAAACTATCAAGAACAAGGAGATAATTTTCTGTAATTCTACATCTGAAGAACACACTATCTATTAAAAAATATCACACTGCTTTATTTCCAGGCTACATATCTCCTCATTAAACATTTCTAATAGGGAATGTAAGATAGAGGGAGAAAATAAAAAATACTTTTGCCTTGTAAATGAATTGCTGCACTTCTGACTAAACCAATATCAGTGTGGGAATAAGCCCAAACAGCTTTTCAAGACTGGAGTTGGGACAACTGGCAATATGCAGTAAGTGGTACCAGAGCATTACCATTGCTCTAATATTCATGGAGTCAGGGAGTGAATTTCCAAATTTCCCCATGTCCAAAGGGGGAAGGCAGGGATGTGAAGGATGATGTGGGTGCGATCCATCGCTGTGATCACATAAGGGAACCCCGAAATGTCATAAAATCCCACTCGGATCTGTAGTCACTACTGCTGCTTGTATGGAAAATTAACACATTTAATTAACTGCCTGACCAAGGCAGCTGTTACCTTATATAAAACCTTGAACATCGATGCCCAGCATATCCCATTAGGTGTTCCAGTGTGCCAGTGGCATAAGACTGATTATCCTTTTATACCAAATGGCACAGCAGGACTCCTCTTGCAGCACACTCAAGTCAAGATCTTCCTTAAATTCTTCATGGGGCATAATGATGCTCCAGCCCAAATTGCTTAATAATGTTGTCTTTCAGGACAGCCAAGAAGATACACCATGCACAGCAAAACATGTCCTGGCCAAAGCAACTCCTTTCTCTGCCTTTGTTCCTGACATCTGAAAGTATTGCTGCTGCCTCGGCTGTGGAAGTGTTTGGCATGTGATTTCCATCGGAATACTACAAGCACTATTTTATTTATATTCCATTTCTATCATTTATGGCAGATGGTTACTTGCCTTAAATTTTTAAATAATATCTTGGCTGCAGAATTTCAAATTAAAAGTAAACTCCCTAAGTCGGAGGAAAGGGTAAGTTCAGTTATTTTTTTAAAAGTTGTTTGGTGGATTTTTATTTTTTTTTTAGTGCTCATCCTGTACATGCAAGTTTGTCTGCATGTGAGCATCCAGATTTATACACATTTTTCCCTGGAAATACTTTTCGCCTATAAATTTGTGTGCATATAGATTTCAATAATTAAACACTTGAAAGGTAAACCTTTTATTCAGAGCTGAAATAGTTACAGGCTATTTCATTACAGAGGAGGATATTTTGTACACATCTGAACATTTTCTAGGTGAAATTCAAGTTTTAGGTCAAGATTTGGAATAGAACAACCTCTAGACATGGAGAATTTCCACTCTAGATATTTTTGCTCTTAATTATCTTTCCAACCCCCTTTTTATGCTGTGATAATCACAAATGTGTTGATTTAGAGAGTTCAAACTGTACACAGAAAAGGACAGGACAAGCTGGCAAAACCCCATTCATTTCAGCAGAAAAATTCACTTTTAATGTTTGGCCATTAAGCAATACCAACCTTGCACACAGCGTTTTCTTCCATAGGTTTCAAATCACTGCGAGAGAAATAGATCCCAATCCTGCAAACATTTACATGTGTGTAACTACACATATGGGAATAATCCCATTAAACTGATGGGATTACTCGTGTGCATAAAGTTAAGTATGTGTGTAAGTGCTTGCTGGAGCTGGGCCTGAGGGTAAAGACAGGATTTTTGAACCATTGGTGCAGTGGGTGTGGATGTTCATATTCCAGTTGTGTGGCTTCAAATGCTCCTCTCCAAAAGTTTTGAAGGAAGAATTTTCCCTCTTTTCCATCAAATCAGGATATTCTAAGACTCTATGAACCATCCATTGTCATTGCACAAGGACCACTTGTAAGGAGGTCTCCATAAAGCCAAACAAACTTATAGCACACAAATAACCTGAGACTTGTGTTGTGTTTCCTGCCTGCAGTCTTCTCACAAAACCTTTCAGATTTGCAAATTTATGTAAACAAATTCAAATCTACAAGTTGGAAACTGTACATATCTGTTATTCAAGGTGTTTGGTTTTTTTTTTTTCCCCTTGGTTATCTCAGGTGAAAGGATTCTTGGACTTGAAGATATTTGAAAATGCAAAGAAGCAAATAGAAACAGGAGTTATGAACTCAGTTTAAAAAATAACTCCATACTTAAAGAAAAAAACCAGTTCATCTAAGGTAGAGGGTGCAAAATTTCCTTGTGTAGGAAGGAGATGGTTTAGCCAAAAAATATTTTGAGAAAAGAGCAAAAATACAGACAATACAATTCTCTGCTTTGAAAGTCTTATTTTCTGTACAGAGAATATCTAAGGGATCCATCAACTTCATGTCAGATGAAGAGACATCCTCTTGCCTAAAGCTCCTCTTCCCTACCATGCTCCCAGTCAAGTTCCTTGAACATTGGGTTAGGAAAAGTTCAATAATGGGAAAGAAAAATCTTCACGTACAAAGCATCTGCCAACAATACCCTGGAGACAAAAAAGGAAGAATTTTTATAACCAAGTTTCCAACCAGTGGAATGTCTAAGAAATCCCAGGTGACTATTCCCACTGAAGTTCACTGTACCTAATCCTGGATATATATTCTCAGCCAGGATTTCAGCACTTCAGCTCTCAGGGTTGTTCAGAGACTGAATATTTTCACAAACAAGGGAAAATCTGCACATCAAATTCCCAGTTCTGTGGTTGGGTGATGTTAAGAACATCTCCTTCATCCTCCACAGATCAAGAACTGGTAACTGAAACTGGAGAAACTCAGCTTATCCTTAGACCATTTTGTTATCTTTTCACTGAATGAGCTGACAATTTATACCACAGCTTCTCAGATCCTCTGGATCCTGAGTAGACTCATGGAAATAGCTGTGTATTTAAAATGAAAGCAAAATTATAAATGTTTCATTGAATCACTTAGGTTGAGAAGATCTTTAAGATCATCAGGCCCATCGTTAAACCATGTCCCTCACTGTCACATCCATACATATTTTAAATTTCTCTGGGGATGAGGACTCCACCACTGCCCTGGGCAGCTTGCCAGGGCTGGACAACCCCTTTCAGGGAAGAAACTTTCCCTGATACCCAATCTCAACCTCCCTTGATGCAACTTGAGGTCATTCCTCTTGTCCTGTTGCTTGGCACTGAGGAGGAGAGACAAAGCCTCACCTGGCTGCACTCCCCTGTCAGGGAGCTCTGGAGAGTGAGAAGGTCCCCCCTGAGCCTCCTTTTCTCCAGGCTGAGCCCCCCAGCCACTTCTGGTGCTCCAGAGCCTTCCCCAGCTCCACTGCCCATCTTTGGAGATGTTGCTATGAAATATCAAATAGAAATGTGTCTGTGTACGTATGGATTCAAATAGAACCACTTACACGTGGCATTTGAACCCTGATACTTCACTTTCTTGTCAAAGCTGTTGAGAGCAGCAGAGCAAAGTCTGTGACAGTAAAAAAAAGCACGAGGACTATAACAAGCTTGACCCTTATATACTGCAGACATAAAGCTGGAAAATTGTGTGTGGTCCTCCTCTGATGCCATACTCAAGATTTTTATTGCAAACACCTTCCTTCCAACATCCATTTAACATGCATCCATCTGTCAGGCAATGTTTCCACAGCAGTGTTAATGTGCATGTGCCCCCTTCCACTTTGGTAGTTCACACCTTTAACTAGGGCTGGAGCCAGAGTGCAATAAACAGCCTTCCACAGTTTGGAGTATAAAAGGCTCGAAATGTGAGAGACACTTCATCAAAAAACACAAAAGACCAAGACAGAGCAGTTTGGAGCTCTGGAGGGCACAGGGGGTGGTGGGGTTTAGAACCCTGCTTGCAAATACCTCTCCTAAAAAGTAAGAATTATGAACAATAGCTCAAAAGGGAGGATAGAAAGTTACATCTGATGGGAAGGACACAACCACAAGCTAAAAAAAGCAGCCCTCGCCTGGCTCCCAACCAGGTGTTGTGTCTTAGCTTGTTTAAAAACACTTCTGGTTGTGTTTAATTAGTTATGACAAAAGATCCTCAAAGAATGTATCAGTTCAAGGCTTAAGTTTGCCTGCAATATTTCACCTTTGTTCAAGGAAAAAGAGTATAGCTGAGATACAAAAAACTTGAAAAAATACAGTATGAAAGTTACTGCCTTAATGAAATATTAAAAATGCATCAGGACTACTGTTCTGGCATTAAAAATAAACAATAACATTTCTTCCTAGTTACGGTTCACTTCAATTCTTTAAAAATTAATTATTACCTCTTTAAATATTTGATTAAATTAGATTTGGGTGGGTTATCGCTATCCACAAAATACACGGTGTTGTGTATAAATTTGCTTTCTTCAGTCTCTGACATGTACAGGCACGTTATATGGTTGTTTGATTATTAGAAAACTAAATCCAATGGCTCTGTTTTGGCAGTTTGCAAAATATATACTACTGAATCTTGCCACTTGGAATGGAAATGCAGCACTATGTTGGAAATCTCTAATAAAAAGAAGAAAAGTAAAGCAGCAAAATTACACTATGTGATATTTGGGATTTTCACATCATATCTTATCATGCTACTACATCTCACGTTCTAAAAAGGACACATTATTTTTAATAATGGTTAATTAGGATTTGGGGATAATAGCTTAGAAATCATAAGAAATTTCTAGGCATATAAAGTCTATTCTGTTCTCAATGCACAAGGATTTGTGAGCAAAACTACTTAGATAGCAAGGGGAGAATAAACCCTCCAGCATGTCCTAAGAGAGGTAAGACAATTATTTCTCCAGCATTACGATAAAAGTAATTTAGGATGTCCAACTGGATAAATAAAAAAAAAGTCTCTGAATGAGCACAGGGGCTGATAGAGTTATAAAACATTCATTTAAGTGAACACCTGGAAGTGTCCAAGGCCAGTTTGGACGAGGTTTGGAGCACCTGGAAGAGTGAAAATTGTCCCTGCCCATGGCAGGGGTGAGATGGGATGGGATGGGATGAGATGGGATGGGATGAGATGGGATGGGATGGGATGGGATGGGA